>NWSH02000305.1:5960749-5978230 GCA_002382865.2 Heliothis virescens
CTGCAGAGACCACCAAGCGGCGCAAATATAGAAACCTTATCGGCAACTATACTTTTGAGCCATTTGGGGTCGAAATTCTCGGACCATGGGGCCCGAGTTCACGTCTTCTATTTAAGGAAATAGCGAGGAGACTTGTCGACAGTTCGCGTCACCAGAGAGCTGGCCTATTCTTGGTGCAAAGAATCAGCATTACTATACAACAGAAGTCTTCTGGGCACGTCACCTGATGACAGTGATGTGGAGGAATACTATGACGCATAACTTTTGTTCATATACCTGTTTTAAATCTGAACATATTGTGTAGTGTGGTATGTGTCAGTTTTGAAATGATGTAAAGAAAGATGTAAAATCATATTTTGATAAATAAATAAAACATTTCATGCTCTATTTATGACATTTCTTTACATGCATGAATCTGCCCCATAGCCTGTATGAAAGTACCCCGCATGTGGGGTACATTCATACTTAAGACGTTTTTTTTTTTAGCCTTTACTACAAGTCCCACGTGTGTATTCACACAAATTACATATTTTTTATGTAAAGTCAGATAGTTAGACTATTCGTTTTTGATGGATCGATACAAGTATTGATACAAGCGAAAATTCTATAAGGCGAAATAAAAAATGTGTATGACGCTGCCCCATCTTCCCCTATGTGTGAATAAATGTAAGTATATGCACACTGTGTTTGTATGACTCGGCGACTCGGAAACTACTGCCATACGATGCGATTCTCTAACTGACACATCATAGATGACAACAACGACGACCTCATAAATGAAAAGCCTTTCGGTTTGAAGGATAAAATCGAAGGCGAAGTCGTCGTTGTCGTCGAAGGCGAGGATGATTTTTCATACATTTGGAACCATATTTTAGTTCTATGTCGCGCCGTCAACATCGTTGAAGCGCTGCGATCGCGTACTTATATGTATATGTTGCAACGAAGATTTCTTGGTTGTAAAGATGTTTTGCGTTAGAGAATCACCCCCTGAGCGCTCCCAAACTTACCCATACAAAGACAATGTGCATGTACAGACGTCAGCACATCAACCTACCATAATCTGTCAAATTTAGCAATCGAACATTAACCTTCCACAACTGTGATAGGTTCAAAATGTATTGAATTTTGCAGATTCATGTAGGTTGATGTGGTGTGATGATAGCCCATCCGCTTTCGTAAAATAATATAGTTATACCTACGTAATTAGGAGAGTATGAAGTTAGAAGCTAAGCTGCGCAGTACACAATTTTGTATTAAAAATATCTACTGCGCATCCAAACAGCTAACTTCAGACTTGCTAAGTCACGTCACTGAGGCCCAAGTTCACGGACAAAATAAATGTCAATTTTCTTAAAACACTGTTTACTTCAATTTTCAAAGTAAACACACAAAGTTTTAATAAAAACTGACATTTATTTTATCAATAAACTTGGGCTTAAAATGACAAACAAAATGGAATAAAAATGCATGTTTCAATGCAACTTCAACATGCCTTTACATGCAAAACGGAAAATTTCGACTCATTCCCAAAAATGTCATTGAAAAAATGCTCCAAAATATTAACAATTCAACAGAAATTATACTAAAATATATGAGAAATAAGCGACTTACCGGCAAAACACCATCTGTCGGTCGCGAAGGCAAATACCGCGAGGAACACAGCTACTAGTAGAATAAGAACGGCAACCACTATGCCTACGATCGCGCCGGTATCGAGCTCCACACCTATAAACAAATAAAACAAAATAAATATACAAAAAAAAAAATATTACAATAATTTTAGTAACAATAGCTTCGAAAATTGAAATAAAACTCTAGGTTATTTTTATATAGGGGTTGTTCGAAAGAGGCCCAGGTACAGACATTAAATCAAGCTACCACAATCTGTCAAACTTCAATAGAATTTCAACGTTATCACAATAGTGGAAAGTTAATGTTCGATTGGTAAAATTTGACAGATTCGAATTTAGTTTCTGAACTACATTGAGTTTTAGGAGAATTGTACACTGTGGGCTCAAGAAGGAACACGGTGGGTTTTAGTCAGTAAGAGTCTGACACTCCCTCACGCTGTCACCCACAGCGGGAGGGGATGATTTCCCAACGAAGGTTTATTTATAAATGTATCCCATGATTACCAATTGAACACAATAAAAGAAGTTGTTTGCGATATGGATTTTTTTTGTGTGAATAAGAAATAGACCCATTTATATGCACAGAAAAACGATATTAATTTTGAGTGAGTTTGGAAAATAAATATGAAGAAGTAGCTAAAAGAGTTATTGATGTAGATTTTACATAATTTGAGTAATAAACCCATTCTATCTCCCGATGTTATTTTGCCAACATTTTGAACAAATTAAAAATGCATTTTATGTCAAAATAAACTACAAGGTATCCAAAATTTTCACATATACGTATTTTCATGCATTTCTCAATAAATTAAGATCTATAAAATTTTCAAAATCATTTTTACAAAAAATCTTTATCATGCTAAAAACGTATTTTAAAATCATGCCGTACAAATCTTTACATTAAAAAAATAGTTTATTTTTTAATAAAATCAGGAAATAATTATAGTCTCATGCTTCTAGAAGATAGACAGAACTTAGAAAAAAACCGCAAAATTCAAAAACAAATCAAAAAATTCAAATCTCAATATTTAATGGCTGATTTCTATAACCTATTATCCTCTGTTTTGCGATTAGTTAAGTAGAAAGTTTGTGATGATGTTTGTATGTTTGTTACACTTTCACGCAAAAACTGCTAGATGTATTTTGATGAAACTTGACAGTAATATACCTTATACATCAGAATAACATATAGGCTATATTTTTATCCGGACACGGGAAGTAGCTCCCTCACGAAGCGGGTGAAACCGCTGGCGGAAGCTAGTAATTAATATGGATGTCAAAATTCGCAAAAATCTTTTATCGCAAAATAAGGGATAGATAGGTTATAGAAATCCAGCATAATATTTTACCAATCTCCTATTCTAATTTCAGAAAAATTAATAAAAATCTTAAAAATACAAAAACGTTCATTCCCAAAGCATTCATTCATTCGTTCCTGAATGTAATCTTACCATAAATGTCTAATACCAAATACGAAGACTTCGCTTTCCGAGCTGTTGGGAACACAAGGTTTTATCAATATTTGTTTAGCATTTAAAACTATAAGCTACCCTCTCTAATTGCGAAACTAAATTTTTTATCCTGAATTTTCGATCTCTATTTTTTTAATTTTCAGCTGCATATCCCCACGTTACTATAGCAAAATTGGCTATCCCAAAATTCTCCTGGCACTGTCAACTTAGTCTAAATTCTAAGTATTTCAAAAAATCCCCAATTATATAAACTATCCACTTTCTGTGACTAAATAGACAATCCCAGTCTCCAACTATCCATCAACTTTCCCCCAACTATCCCTCGACTATCCCACAACTATCCCTCGACTATCCCTCACCTATCCCTAGCCTATCCCCAACTTTCCCCAGCTATTCACAACTATCCTTATCTATCCCCAACTATCCATAACTTGAACTTACCAGCTGGTTCATCCATAGTGCTGATTCTGACAGCGAACTCCTCCCGGCCGAGACCGTTGTCCACACGAAGGTAGTACGTCCTATCCACATCCTCCTTGGTGATGCGGGCCAGGATCAAGGTGACGTTGTAATAACCGTTACCCTGAGGGTGGAAAAGGATATTAATAATGTGCCAGATACTTATAATAAATCAGTAGAGAGGTCAAACTATCAGGGGGTGATTATGGATCGATACTGATGCCAAAAAAACAATCAGTAGAATTTTTGTCTGTCTGTCTGTATAACCGTTATAGAAACAAAAACTACTCGACGGATTTTAACGAAACTTCGTACAATTATCTTTCATACTCCTGAGCTGGTTATAGTATACCTTTCATCACGCTACAATCAATAGGAGCAGAACAGTGAAGGGAAAGATCTTTGATTATGACGATCGGTTGTCGCTGGCATAAGCGACATGATCCGCGAACGAAGTCGCTGGCAGAAGCTAGTCTCTACTAATATTATAAATGCGAAAGTAACTCTGTCTGTCTGTTACACTTTTACGCCTAAACCAGTGAGCCGGTTTTAATGAAATTTGGTACAGAGATGGAATAGACCCTGAGGAACAACATAGGCTACTTTTTATCCGGGTATGGGAAATAGTTATCTTGGGAAGCGGGCGAAGCCGCTGGCAGAAGCTAGTTCATCATAAAAAAACATCACCTTCCTTCTGACACAACCGGCTCAAACACTTTTAAGCACAGCCAGTAACCACCCATCCTTCAACTATCCTCAAATTGCTTAACTTCCAAAATCTTACCAGCAGCAGTGGTTCCAACGCAGTAATCTCTCCGGCCTGCCTGGGAGCGATCAAAACCTGGTCTCCAACGGACCACTCGGCGTTAGGCTTCGGGTTCGCTCGCACGGTCACGTTGAGTCTACCTTCAGCTCCCAGCTTCAGGCCAAAGATGGTGATAGGGCCTGATTCTTGGCGTTTTGGTGGGTCTGTGGAAGAGATTATAGCAATATTATAAAGGAAATAAATTGTGAGTGGCCCAGAAAACAAAAACGCTATTAAGTTGGGGTCGGCTTCCAGTATAACCGGATGCAGCTGAGAACCAGTGTGTCACATAGAGCGACTGCCTGTCTGACCTCCACAACCCAGTTACCTGGGCAACCCGATACCCCTTGGCAAGGCAATGGCACTGGCTGTCAGCCTTTCTGGCTTCTGACTACCCGTAACGACTGCCAAAGATGTTCAAATGACAGCCGGGATCCACCAATTTATAGTGCTTTCCGAAACTCGGAAGAACTCGTTATGACAAGATGGTCACCCATCCACGCCCGCGTAAAGCGTTGTTTAACCTAATGATCGATCGATCCGCACGGATTTGTCTTAGCCACGAGCTCTTCTTCATTTGATCATATACCATCGATAAAAAAAAATACTGATGATAATGGCGTCGTAATCGATTTTCGGCTGTTCTCATATCGCGGAGATCAGCCAGCTGCTGCGGACATATTATAGTGGCTGCACATGTCGCTGTCACACAGCTGCACTCCCTATTCCCTCACTCTCATAACCCGATGGGACGACAATCCGACACCACCGGAGGCAGATCAGGCGCAAAAAAGAACTCTTCTAAGCTACTTACACTGAACATGTAGTTGTCTAGTGACTTCCATAGGCTTCTCCAAGGCCTCATGCTCAGCCCTGCAGACCAGCTTCTTGGCATCGTCCTCATCCGTCAGGGTCCTGCTCACGTTCTGACTGATCGTCTGAAGGTCAGACCCTGGTTCTGATGTCACTACTGGCTGGTGGACGCCGTGGAGGAGTTCCTCGGATCCTGGAAATTGGAGATACGTTTTAATGCATGTTCAGTGGAAAGTAAGAAAATTACATTGATTTTTGACTAAGATTTTGTCGCGCAAAACTACTGAACGGATTTTAACGATACTACAGCTCATTAGTCAGAATAACATATAGGCTACTTTTATCCGAGTGCGAGAATTAGTTCCCTCGGGACTAAGTTAAAACCCAGATTGACATCTAATCTATACTATGCGCTATATGAATGCGCTAATCTCAGGAACTGCTGGTCCGATTTGAAAAATTCTTTCAGTGTTAGATAGCCCATTTATCGAGAAAGGCTATATGCTACTTTTTATCCAGGCTCGCGACTTAGTTCCCACAGAACTGGCGGTGGAATGGTCTATAAAAATCAATGTCCTGATTCATCAACGCAAGGTCCAAGCCCATGAGCCTATAAAACTGAAATTTCGCAAAGAGGTTCATTTTGGGACTCTCACGCGAGATAAGAAAGAATTTCCTGAAATTTCCACGGGAACGGGAAAAAACGGGATTTTAAGTTTTACGCGAAGCAGCTGGCAGAAGCTACTAAACTATAACCACGGAATTGAAGTCAATAACCTATTGACTTACCCAAGAACCAAGTGATCTTAGCAGCTGGTCTCCCGTTGGGCACGACGCATTGCGCCACGAACTTGTCTCCGTCCATGAAGCTCGGCTGCTGCGGTGAGTTCAGGATGGGTACTCCTGGCGCTCCTGTGGGTAAACAGTCCATTAAAAACTGGATAAGTGTAATTCGGATTAGGGCACGAAGGGTACAGTATAAAAATGCATGTTTGTTGTATGGGAGTCCCCTAAAGTATTTATTTTATTCCAGTTTTTTATAGCGGCAAAAATAATACGTCTTTTGTGATAAACTGTCTAGATATCACGGTGACAGACGGATGGGGAAGGTAGTAATAGGCCCCTTCATCCTTTGTGTACGGAACCCTTACAATGGCCACGGCAACTATACTCAGTCCGGGATGCTTGGTGAAAGTTCTCGCCAAAGCCTCTTAGTAAGACATTGCAGGCTTTATATTCAAACGACAGCCGGGACCTAGCAATTTAACGTGCCTTCTGAAGCAGGTAGGAACTCGTCAAGACATAGAAGGTCCCGGCACGAATCGACCTTGCCAAACGTTGTTTAACCTTATGATAGATCGATCCGTGCGGCAGACACTTAGCCACGAGTAAGTGGTAAAATGGTCATCTACGGATCATTAGCGCCAACATGCCAAAGACACAGAAATTCTTTTTGGAAATGTCGCTTTTTAGGCCAGCTACAGAGGTTAAAGATAAGGTTTCAGATATTTAGCTGACAGATAATGCCATATATTTACTACTTTGGGTTATGGCATTATCTGTCACATAGCTCTCTAGAACTTTATCTGGAACCTTTGAAAATGTCCTTAATTCTTGTCTTATTCTGGCATGCATGACCCTGTGTGAACACTATGTATGTATAATATGTGGTAAGTACTTACTTGCTACGAGTAGTCTCATAGTTCCAACCAGCTCGATGCTGCCGGAGGGGGGCGGGAGGACGCAGGTGATGTTCCCATTCCATTCCTCTTTAATGTTCTTGATCAGGGCTCCACATTCACCAGCCTGGAAGAGAAGAACAGTTGTTAGAAAGGAATGTAATATGTTCAGCAGTTTTTGAGATTGTCGGAAACAGACGGACAATTTTATTTTATTTGTAGTTATTTAGTATTTATAGTAAGTTTAAGTATTTATATAAATATAGTATTGTATATATTAGCCTTGATGCCTGAATTAAATGGAGAAATAAATAAAAAGTATCTTCGTGTCCTGGTTCTAAGCAACTTTTTTTTTGCAAAATGTCAGCCGTTCTTGAGTTAGAACTAAAAGTGTAACTCCACTTTCTCTTATACTAAATTAAAAAATAAAATACTAAAAATACTTCAATTATGCAAATTACCCGCATACGACAAACAAAAATAATCAAATTGGGTGTCGATTCATTAATTAATTACCGAAATATACTTGACACACTTAAAAAGAAAAAAACATACTAAAAGGAAATTCTGTATGTCTGTAAAACAGATCAACAATTTTAATTGAAAGTTGGAACAATAATGGCGGACATGACGATTAATTTTAACCGGGTACGGGAAGTAGTGCCCACAGGTCACGCGCGAAACCGCAGAGAACAAATAATCTAAACTAATTCATTAAAAGGAAAATCGTTTTTGTTTTTTTTTTGTACAGACGACGGCAGGTATACGAATCTGTCAAATTTTACCGATCGAATATTAACCTTCCACTATTGTTATAAGGTTGAAAATCTATTGCAGAAATTTGACAGATTGTGGTAACTTGATGTGCTGTCATCTGTACCCTCAACGCTCCAAAACTAATGGACCGATTTGAAAAAATATTTCGCTGTTGGGAAGTTACACTACGAGTAACATAACTATATTTAAGATTCTGTCGGGGCTGCGGGTTGTTCGCGCGAGTTACCACGGCCCTAGCACACAAAGGGCTCCGGAAGGAACACGGTGGGTTTTAGTCAGTAAAAGTCTGACACTCCCTCCCGCTGTCACCCACAGCGGGAGGGGTCATCTGATGATTTCCCATCGACAAAAAAATTAAAATAAGCCAGATACAAGAAGTACTTTATACTTGACACGGGTGAAACCACGGCGAAAAGCTAGTTATAATTAAGTAGAGTTTTACCTTGAGCCCCTGTCCTGCATATACCACATCTCCTTGAAGGTTATCAGGTATCAGTCTGTAGGATGTTGTTCCAACTGTCATTCTGAAACATACAAAACATTTATTAGTTATCTATATTATAAAGTTGAAGAGTTTGTTTGTTTGAACGCGCTAATCTCAGGAACTAATGGTCTGATTTGAAAAATTATTTCAGTGTTGGATAGCCCATTTATCGAGGGATACTATAGGCTACTTTTTATCCGGGTGCGCCGAGTAGTTCCCACGGGAAAGCGGGTGAAACCGCTGGCGTAAGCTGGTTGAAGGACAAGACTTCCTAATCTAGAAGTAGTCATGAATATTCATCTGTCTAGCCTTCTCCTAACTATGTTGGGGTCGTCTTCCAGTCCAATTAGATGAAGCTGAGTCAGTACGCCCCATGGAGCGACTCCTCAACCCAGTTACACGGGTAACAAGATGCGCCTTGGTAAGGCGTAGTTTAGCCCTAAGATCGATCGATGCTCTAAGTTCCCAAAAATTTTTTTTATTAATATACTCGCACGTACACAAACAAACATCCGAATTGAAAACCTCCTTTTTCTTAGGAAATCGGTTAAAATTAATTAGGCTGTCAGATAACACCCTTGAACATTCTAGCAAATGTTTCAAACATTCATGTCCATAATTTTGCAATATTAACCTCTTTATCACCATAACCAACTGACCTGCAAGAGTCGATGGGGTAGGGAACCTTGCACAGCACGCTGAGCTCGTCTCCGATCCTCCTGACTGCCTCCCGAGGGGTGATGTCCACATTCTGACCTGGAATTAATGAAAAATATATTATTAGCATATAATGCAATGTATCAATTGGGATTGGGACACACGGTATCAATGGTTACTTTTTTATCCGGATGCGGGAAGTAGGCACAGGGGGTGAGACTGCGGGGAACAGCTAGTAATAAATAATTTCTAAATAAATGGGGACTCAAACTCAAATGTTTTTATTTCAAATAGGCATATAAAAGCTTATTAAAAACGTGGCACGGTTCCAAGTAGTGGGTCTCATGAAGAACCTCCATGGACACTCTTTTAGAAAAAGCAAGTGTTGGCAATAGTTTTCTTACAATAGGTAGAACACTGGACATAATATTGGGATATCGTTAGTAAAATATTCGGTACAGACTACATAACATCAAGTTACCGCAATCTGTCAAATTTCTGCAATAGATTTTGTACCTTATCACAATAGTGGTAGGTTATGGTGTTAATGTTCGATTGGTATTCGATCGACGATCGATTGGTATCAATACGTAGTTTATTCAGTGTGCACTAACTACGCCATATTTTAAAAGCTCAGCAATTTTAAAGCTTAACCCTACATACCAAACGAAGTTGGTAACTAAAATAATATTCCAACATAAAATAAAACACCCTTGCATAGCTCGAACCGGCCGTAAGCGGATAGAACCGGATATATCCGGATAGAAGCGGATTGAACCGGAATAAACTGGTCCAATGCAAATGGCGTGCCATGTAGTTTTAGAAGCAATACTTCGCATAGCAAAATGGATGTTTTCGCCAAGTCTTAAGATGAAGACCCACTGAACAAAATATCTATATATCTATCTATACATATAATAAAACGGAAAAAAAATCGTGTCTGTACATTAAATATTTTTACAAAACAAAATATGTAGGGTTATTATGAAATGAAAAAACCGGCCAAATGCGAGTTCGATGCGTTTTAAAACAGCGGCGCTTCGAGGAATATCTCCCAAATTCAGTTGAGAGCGTGCACCTCACCATGTCACAATATCCTGGCGCCTGCGGGTGTACACAGTGCTATTTGCGAATGTTTCATTACTTACGTGTGTCGGGTGAAGTCTGGGTAGTTGGTAAAGCTTATTTCAGGTAGGCATTTTGATCCTGAGCTACCGCGGCGCAGGCACACAAAGGGCTCAAGAAGGAACACGGTGGGTTTAAGTCAGTAACAGTCTGACACTCCCTCACGCTGTCACCCACAGGGGGATTCGTTAGATGATTTCCCATCAAAAAAAGGAACTTTACAAAGATTGAAAACTAGCTTTCGATTTCAACAATGGATAAAAAGTAGCCTATATGTTATTCTGATATATGAACTACTAGCTTCTGCCAGCGGCTTCGTCCGCTTCCCGAGGGAACTATTTCCCGTACCCGAATGAAATGCCTATGTTGTTCCTCAGGGTCTATTCTATCTCTGTACCAACTTTCATCAAAATTACTGGTTTAGGCGTGAAAGCGTAACAGACAGACAGACAGAGTTACTTTTGCATTTATAATAGTAGGGATACATCTGCCGAGTTTCATTAAAACCCATTAAATATTTTTTACGTGAAACAGTAGTCAACAAACAAACATTCGTACATTATTCTGCCTATATTTATACGCAATCACGTACATTATTATTTTAATAAACAAATCCGCGCACAATTTGCTCGCTCTTCGTACAAAAATATCATATTTTATCATACCATTCAAATAGAGCGAGCATTAAAAAGCACATTCAATATATATAAAACGGACAAACAAACAAACAAGAAAGAAGTCAAACAAATCCGGGCGCGTCGCGTCGCTCGGGGCGTATAGGAAATTGTAGACGAGACAGCGGCTCTCAAACTTTTAGATCAGTTGTGGAACTACGCTTTGATGCATTTCAAGTTTATTTTATAGTGAAACCTGCTGTACCTACATTTAAACTGTTTTTTTCATTAAATTAGAAATATATACTGATCATCATTACCTGCGTAGCCTTTTCTCAACTATGTTGGGGTCGGCTTCCAGTCTGACCGGGTGTAAAAATCTATACTAATATTATAAAGAGTAAAACTTTGTTTGTTTGGTTGTAATGAATAGGCTCAAAAACTACTGGACCGATTTTAAAAATTCTTTCACCATTCGAAAGCTACATTATCCACGAGTGACATAGGCTATATTTTATCCGGGTACGGGCAGTAATTCACACGGGATGCGAGTGAAACCGCGGGAAAACTAGTGTTGAATAAAACTATAAAGAGTTTTTTTTGTGTTTGAATGTGCAAATCTCAGGAATTAATTATCCAATTTGAAAAATCTATGCGATGGCGTCCTAGAAGATTATCGACCACGGCGGCTGTTCTCATGTAAGGAGATCAGCCAGCTGCGCATACATATTATAGTGCACAAGCATTTGCGCAGACACAGGTGCACTCCCTATTCCCTCACTCTCATAACCCGATGGGACGGCAATCCGACACGACCGGAGAGAGATCAGGCGCAGGACTGACATTGACATACTCTCCGATGCACGTGAGTATCAATCACCAACTACCAACTCCGGGCTGCTGTGTGAAAGTTTTCTAAAACCCACAAAGCGATTTCGGCCCGACCCGGGAATCGAACCTGAGACCTTGTGCACAGCAGTCGGCTATGCGACCACTAGACCAACGAGGCAGTCGAGTATATCGGAGTAACAGACTTAGTTCTGAAACCTCACGGTAGAAATTACCTGAAACTTACTACGTACCGTGTCATATGGGTTCAAACTCCTGCTACAAGCTAGACCAACTGAACAACTATTCCAATAGTTCACTATATTAAGTTCCACGTGAACGTGTATAGAGAATTAGCTTCTGCCAGCGGTTTCACCCGCGTCCCGTGGGAACTACTGCGCGCACCCGGATAAAAAAGTAGCCTATAGCCTTCCTCGGTAAATGGGCTATCTAACACTGAAAGAATTTTTCAAATCAGACCAGTACTTCTTGAGATTAGCGCGTTCAAACAAACAAACTCTTCAGCTTTATAATATTAGTATAGATATTGGAGAAATCAATACTCTGTTGAATCCTTAGTAATGGCATGTTTGTGGATAATAATTTCTATGAATAGAAGCAATTTGGGTGTCTGTCTATGGAATTCTAATAATATTGTAGATGCTAAAGTTTGTATGTATGGATTCGTACTGAATTTTGAATGATTGGTGAAACTTGATAGTAATATGTGTAGCTTATATGTATATTGGAATAACATATAGAATTTAGTTTATATATAGTATAGTGTCAAATAGTGTGTCGTCGAATAAATTTGCTGGTTCGTGCTTGAACAATATTGCTATTATAGTTAAGTTTGAAGACACTGTGCCTAAATTCAGAGCGGCATAGTTATTTGATGATAACTTTGAACATTAAAATCTACGTAGGACTTCGGAGATAATTTATCTGGGTTAAAATATAAAAACATAAAAAAATACACTTTCATCATTAACTGAGGAATTCAATAATCTATCTATCTTTGGATTTATGTATACAATTTTAAAATAGAAATACTGTCGATTTGCTATCTCTAGTTAGCAAATCAATAGATACATATAATATTGGGAATGGCCTTAATGTATTTTTTTATACGTATTACATACTTAATATGTATAAAGAATAAAATTATGACTTATAATATTTTTTCTTAAAAAACAAACTTGAATATAGTTTATTTCAACATTAAAAAAAATTTTGACGTTATCAACTGACCCTAAATACCGATATATTAAAAACTTATCCATGTGTGCGTGTTCAACACATACACACATCGAGCCCGCGGCGACTACCATATTGTAGTGTTGGACAGCTGTTCTCAAACTTTTAACGACCGGTTTGAAAATGTATTTGAATAGAGCTGTGTTTTTCATTAATTGTTTGGGTATTTTAATAAAAGACTTGAATTGTGTAGTGTTTTGAATACGGTGGAAGGTGGATATTATTTCGTGTTGATACTAAAATAATTAAAACAAAAATAAACTATTTAAAACATGAGCCATGTTTACCGACAATCTAAACATCGGTTTTCTTAAAACAACTGTTTACTATGAATTTTTAAGTGCAATTTAAAAAAAAATACTTTAAAAACATGAGCATCAAAGTGATTTGTTTTGTCGAAAAACTTGGGACTTGTTACGTCAATTTAATTATGAAAAAAAAAATCTAACAAAGTAATTGTAATGTTTATCAGCATTTATTTATTTATTCACATATTGTTTACATTTTTAAATATTCATTACAAAAAATATATAAAAAAATAATTATTAAGTCAGGGTTTTTCGTAAATACAGAAGAAAGTAGAAGACTTTAGCTGTGGCTTTTCGCCAGCAGTGAAAAAATATGGGCCAATTAAACAAAAAAAAGCAAAAAAATCCCACGCCCAACAGTGGACAATTTCAATGAAGATCTAGTCATAAATTCAAAGCCTAATAACCAAAGGTTTCTGATTCCGTAATTCCCAATTAAAGCTGTCTTATGATACTCGTTATACTTAATGGGAAATAATTTAGACAACCCTTTCTCCCCTTCACGGTCAAAATGGGGGCTTAATGATTATTTATATTTTAAATTGGTCGTGTTTCTTACTTAATTTTATGTAAAGATGGTGTATTTAATATAGGTATTGATGGTATTCTATTTTTTGTCTATGAAAAGGAAGCGGAAAGCTAATTTTTAACTAAATGTAATACTAACGGCCAGTTTCATGGGTTCCAGATAAAGTTATAGATAGCTATCTGACAGATCATGCCATAGAAAAGTGGTCAAAATTAAAAACATTTCTATGAGACGTCTACAACCGTAGGAATATTTTTAAAATATGGAAAATATGCGGTGCAAAATAGTCACTCTTTGAAAATAACCGGATACCACTGAGCAACAGCGTTTACTTGGAGTGCCTATTTGACCTCTTCCACACCACAGTAATCGAGCAATACTGACAGTCAGTATGTCTGGCTTCTGACTATCCATCATCAACCCACCTATGGACTGAGACGACAAACGTTGCTTAACCTTATTATATTATTTACTCAACAAAAAAAATCTTACACGTTCAAAATAAAATCCCACACAAAAAACGAGAAAAAGCTTTAATCTCACCATTTTGACCATTTCCAAACGACTCGAAATTTAATTCAAGTACAAAAGTTTGGGAGCCACTGTCCGCAACTTCCCAACAAATATTTTGTTCAGCCGCGGGCTAGTAATGAAACTACTTTTAGAACTAGCAAATAATCTTCAAGAAATTTTTCGCGTTAAGAATTTCGCTTTTCATCTTACATGAAGGGTTCCTGTGGTTATAATGGCGTCCTATCCTAGCCGATTGTCGGCCACGGCGGCTATTCTCATATAAGGAGATCAGCCAGCTGCGCAGGACATATTATAGTGCACAAGCATATTTTGCTGTAACACAGGTGCACTCCGTATTCCCTCACTCTCATAGCGCGATGGGAGGGCAATCCGACACCACCGGAGAGTCTTACCAACGGATATAGAATTGTCCGGGTAACGGACGGTCCGGGCTGTGGAGGTCAGATAGGCAGTCGCTCTATGCGGCACACTGGTACTCATCTGCATCCAGATAGACTGGAAGCCGACCCCAACGTAGTTGGGAAAAGTCTAGGCAGATGATGATGATATCATACTAATATTAAATGTTCTGTATTCATAGATGTATATATGGACGTTTGTTCATATTTTACGCAAAAACTACTAGTTGGATTTTGATGAAACTTGATAGTAATACAGCTTAGTTTCAGAATACCTTACAAGCTTCTTCAAGCTTCGGCTGCAGGAATTAGTTCCCTAGGGACGGCTAAAACAGAGACCAGATAGTTCGCCTGTTATTAGTACGGATATAAAAAGGTCCGAAAGGAGCTTCTTAGGTATATAGAAATCATTTATTCTCTGTGATTTGACCCACAATCCGATTAAGGGATTTAGGGATCAATATTGGAGAAAAAGGGTGTGTTTGTTAGTTTGTTGATAAGAGTATGTGCATTGAAACAAAATAATGAAAATATATAAAATCCTAGTCCTCGCTACATAGTATAAAACAAAGTCGCTTTCTCTGTCCTTATATCCCTGTGTATGCTTAAATCTTTAAAACTACGCAACGGATTTTGATGTGGTTTTTTTAATAGATAGAGTGATTGAAGACGAAGGTTTATAAAACACCCATTAAATAGTAGAGAAATACTGTTTTTTAGCATTGCACTCGTTAAGTTTGTATATGTTACAGTTATAACCCGTTTATAGATAGAACGCGTTTTCCCTAGTAAGAACTAGTTTTTACTAAATGCCTTTGTTAAAACTAGAATTCACCACTGATAAATTTCATTTTCAAATAAAACTAGTTGTCACGTCCAGCTTTAGTTAAAACTAGCTTTAGAGGAACTTATATTCGCTAAAAGTTAGGTTTTAATGGCAGAAACGAATCGCTGTAAATCCGACTCCACGTAGGTAGTCTTGTCTGCCCTACCCCTAGAGTGTAATTCAAAATCGCGTAGGCGTGAAGGGGCGAGGCGGCCCGCGAGTTGAGGAGCAGGTGGTTGTAACACTCGCCACCGCGGCTGAGGCTGGCCGGCTCAGCCGGCCAGCAAGCCGAAGCTAAGGTGNCGAGTATATAATATTAAGAATAAGGTACGATGAACACTGAGAACAGTTTTAACTGACCCGCTTAGGAGAACTAGTTTTAACTGATATTAAATTTTGAGTATTAGTTATTTCTAGTTTTAACAAAGGCACTTAGTAAAAACTAGTTCTAACTAGGGAAAACGCGTTCTATCGGAAAACGGGTTATAACTGTAACATATATATCTATTAAAGGTACCCTATTATAAAAACTGCCTCGTTGGTCTAGTGGTCGCGTCGCGCAACTGCCGTGCCACGGGTCTCTGATTCGAATCCCGGGTCAGGCCGCAATCGCTTTGTCAGTTTAAGAAAGCAGCCTGGAGTTTGGAAGTTGCCGGTCCACACCCCGTGCCTGGGAGGGCACGTAAAGCCGCCTCGAATGCTACTCAGTAGAAGTCGTAGTTATAATTTCACGTCAGAGGCCGTCAAGCGGATTTGAGTAAACTCTGACACTTGGGCTTGTCAGGTGTTTAAACCTGCAGCGAGTGAGATATGAAGAAGAAGATTTCTAAATAAAGGATAAACATAAAAAAATGCGGGTGTCCCCACGATAAATAACTAGTGAATGACAAAAGGCACTGATTGGGCGTACATTTGGGATGACAGGCACGCGTGAGGCTTCGGCACAGACAATTTGATCGCGCCGTTAATATGACTTCGTTATTACCAATTGCGGTGTCGAAAATCAGGACAGAGGTGCTGTGGAGACGAAAAAACTACTTTATTTTCCGGATTTTATAAATGCATTTGTGTAAATATAATGATGATGATGATGGCCGATTGTAAGCCACGGCGGTTGTTCTTATATAGATCAGCCAGCTGCGCAGGACATATTATAGTGCACAAGCATTTGCGCAGACACAGGTGCACTCCCTATTCCCTCACTCTCATAACCCGATGGGACGGCAATCCGACACCACCGGAGAGAGATCAGGCGCAGGACCGACATTAACGTGCTCTCCGATGCACGGGTGTATCAATCACCAACTTCCAACTCCGGGCTGCTTTGTGAAGGTTTCTAAAAGCCACAAAGCGATTTCGGCCCGACCCGGGAATCGGACCCGAGACCTCGTGCACAACAGACCGCTATGCGACAGCTAGACCAACGAGACAAAAAAAATAATATGTACAGCTTGACTTGACTTCACCACTCTGAAGTAGGCTACCAATGACAAAAAAATTACATTTGTTTTCACAAGTGTTTAGCTGACTTCAGAGCGGCAAGAAGTGTATTCCTTTATTGGTTTTCAACAATGTTAACATAATCTTTTTGTTTGTTTGTTTAGTTAATTGAATACGCCAATCTCAGTTACCACTGGTCAGGCGGGCATTTGAATCAAATCCTAATTGAACACGCACAAAGTCGCGGGCAGAAGCTTGTGAAAATAACATTACACACAAATTGGGGTTTACTGACACTTTAGTTTGATTTACTTAATTCAATTTTGAAAAAAACTTCATTATAATTATCACCCATCCAATTAATAACCGTAAAGATAGCTTAACCCTTTAACAACAAACCACCAAAAATTATCACCACTGAAAACGAGGTCTAATTTCAACCAATCTGAGTCTCAAGGGACGTTTTAACACAACTGTGAAAAACTTGTGTGGGTCTCAATGACCCCCAAGAGAGGTATATGAGAAGTTTTTGACAATTCAATTCATTATTTGACAGTTAATGTTGATTGTTAGGCTGTTTTTATAGTAGAAATGGTAATATGTCATCATCTGCCTAGCCTTTTCCTTTGCCTAATTGAATTTATTATTTTTTTATTTATTTAAAACACCTTAAACTATCATTACAGGCATTACAGGGCCTAATGCGACAGCTAAGAACTTATTGTTATAGGTTCGGCTTCCAGTCTAACCGGTTGCAGCTGAGAACCAGTGTTTTACATGGAGCGACTGTCTGACCTGCACAACCCAGTTACCCGGGCAACCTGGCACCCCTAGGTAAGACTGGT
>NWSH02000305.1:5988268-6024885 GCA_002382865.2 Heliothis virescens
AGTTCCAGTAGCAGACACCGAGGGTATACCTTCACGTCACTCCACGTTAGCAGTCACCATAGTACTAACGTTCTTTTCTAGTGAAATATGTACAATATTGCATAATATTTTCAACAGAGGTGTAATAATAAAAATCAATAATCTTAGCTTGGAAGGATCAAATTTGGTTAGTCGAATAATTTGTGTTTAATCTTGAGACAATTAGTTCCTAATTAGAAACCAGATGGCGTTGTTCATTTTTGAGTAATTCCTGAATCGCGCTATGGTTTCGTTACCATCATTTATATAGGTTCAAACGTTTGTAAATAAAATTGTCTTTGTCTTGGAGATCAACGGAGTTTTATTCATGGTCCTTCGAGCCGGATTTGAACCAGCGACCTATGGATATAGTTTAAGAGTGATCACCTCAAATAAAAAAGCAGTTGCAGAAGATTGTGTGGAGGATGGAAAGCAGAGTGGAGTAAAACTACCTAGAATAACTGTACCTACATTCTCCGGACACTATTCTGAGTGGACAACATTTCGGGATCTCTTTCAGTCGCTTGTACATAATAACCACTCACTACATAACGTACAGAAGCTACACTACCTAAAAAGCTATCTTACCGGCGAAGCAGAACAATTATTGCGACATCTACCTGTTACCAACGATAACTACATGACTTGTTGGAACATTCTAGCACATAGATATAATAACAAAAAGTTTATTACAGATTCCATATTGAAGAGATTTTTCAGCCAGAAAAATATAACTACCGAGTCATCTAACTGTTTAAAGGAGCTCTATGACATAACGAACGAGTGCATGAATGCGTTAACGAATGAGGGTATAAATATTGAAAACTGGGATCTCATCGTTATTTACATTTTAAGTTCTAAGCTAGACCAAGAGGCCCGCAAACAGTGGGAAGCTAAAGTATGTAGTTTAAATAATGAGTTACCTATATTGAAACAATTTTTAGAATTTGTTGAACACAGGTTTAGGTCTCTTGAGTTTCTTTGCCCAAATAAAACTATTAAATGTACTTCCACAAAGTCACATCAACTTATAAATAATGTTAAGGATATTAAAGCTTTGTCATGTTCGTATTGTTCCAGCACAGATCATAAGATAGGGAATTGTAATAAGTTTGCTTCTGTTGAGTTGACAGCTCGTCGCAATTTTGTCCAGACTTCAGGATTATGCTATAACTGCTTAGGCGCCCATCACTCCGTAACATCGTGTCGCTTACCTACCAGATGTAAGATTTGTACCAAAAAACACCATTCGTTGCTGCATTCAGGAACCAATTATCATTCAACTGCAAACGAAACCGACCATAACCAGGCAGTTGATAGTAGCAACGTAGTGGTAACGGCGACAACATCCCAAGACGAGTCCGAGGTAAGTAACATAACAAGTTACTTTTCTAACACCAACAGCGAGGCCATACTACCGACCGCTTTGGCAAAGGCGGACACTACCACAGGATCGAACATAACACTGAGGTGTCTTGTAGATCAGGGATCACAGGCATCTTTCATAACGGAGTCAGCAGCTCACCTGCTTGACTTGAAACGATATAATTGCAACAGTGTTATACATGGAGTGGGAGGTAAGAACAATATTAAACTTCAGTCAAAACATTTTGTTTATGTGAAATTACAATCTCTCCACGATCCTGGTTTTTCCGTTAACGTCAAAGCATACGTACTGAGGAAATTAACCTCAGTTTTACCTGAAAAGAAAATAGTTAACAGTTCATGGCCTCATTTACCAATTATGAAATTAGCAGACCCACACTTCAACGTACCAAATACAATTGACGTATTACTAGGCGCAATTGTATATAGTAAGATTATCTGTGAGGGTTTAATCAAAGGTCCCCCGGGGACGCCAATAGCACAAAAAACAAAGCTTGGATGGATTATATCTGGCGAGGTGGGGGGTGATAGTGGAACCAATTTTGCTGAATGCAGCAATGCTATCATAACGATGCATACTAACATTTGCACTGACTATGTTGATATTGAACCAATTTCTAAACGTGAATCAGATAACTTTCAGTTAGATAAGAAAACATTATCTACAGAAATTAAAAAACTACAAAGCAAAGGAGACTTTGATCCACAGAAGTGGTCAAGCAATAACAAGCAAATACATAAGGAAGAAAGCAAGAAACTTGAAGCAACAAATAGGAAACTAGAACTAAAAGAAAATGAAATAATCAAAATACTAGAACTTACCTGCAGTCGACGTACCGATGATTGTGAATACTCTATGCAGCTACTATCAAACAGTGAACCTGTAAGGAAAAGAAATACTATATCTAATATAGTTACATCATTTGAACCAATGAGATGGCTATTTAAAGCTATGGTATCAGCTAAAATTATAATTCAAAAGCGTTGGCTGACACAAATGAAATGGGATGAAAAACTACCACCTAAGTTGTTAAAGGAATGTATTACTTACCCTGAAGAATTAGCGGAACTTACCAAATATAAACTTCCACGCTGTAATTATGTTATTAACTCCTGTATTTTGAAACTCCTCGTACTCAGTGATGCGTCCAGTACAGCTTACGCTGCCACTGTCTATCTTCGAGTTGTGTATTGCATGGAAAACATTTGGGTTTGTTTGATAACATCTGAAACGAAACTAGTACCAATCAATCAAGTATCTATACCTGAAAAGTCACGTGGAATTAGTCTCTTAGAATTAACATGTTTCAAGCTGCAGAAGACACGACCGTTGTGGTTGATAGATGATAGTATTAATTATGATATTAAGCTAATATTGGAGACTAATATAGTAGAAAAGATACAACAAACTTACCATGTTTACGCCATGCAGTTATTGTTTCTTCGTAAGTTAAGCAAAATCGTGGCTTACTGTGAAAGATTTATTAATAGAGTAAAGCAAAAATATAATCAAAACTTACCTGTTTGGTTAACTAGCAATGAATTGAATTAAGTTCTTTATTATTAAGTACGTAAAACTGTGTCAAGAAATGAATTATCTGAAAGAGATAGAGAATATTAGAGTGAAGGAAACAAAACTGAAACAGAACAGAACAGTGGAAACAGCTTATGTTAGAACCGATGTTGAAAACGATGTTATTTTAATTTCAAGAACTCATTTCACCTATTTAATCCTTATTGAGACTTACCTTAAACTGTTGCGCGGTGGACTACAGCTGTTGTTAAATTATCGGTTGCTGATGCTAAAAATCGAGCAAAACCAGTGGACAAAAACTGCGTACTTACTTTGCGCAAGACACACTGGTCAGATCAGCGATCAACGCTTGGGACCACCAGCTAAAATGAAAACAATTAGAGTATTTTATTGAAGCGGTGTTGATTATGTCAAACTAATTTAAATAAGTACCAACCTTTACGACTCTCTTGCCTCTTACACCATCTGAACACTTTGATAGGCGAACTTGTAACTCTGGTATCAGTAATTAACTGCGAAAGATCGTCTATCTCATCTCTTTCATCGCATATTTTCTGACGTAGGTTGTCTACGAAGTATTTACCTACTCAACTTTTTCAGTAGTATATCATGAGCAAACTTATTGCAAAACATGTGGGTATGGACAACATTGCGAGAGTAATCGCTTTTTAAAGTAAAGATTTGTATTATACGACCGGTAACTAAAATCTGTGTATTACCTGTGGCTCAGTAAAGAAACATAACAATGTTAACTTTTTTTGTTGTTTTTACCGTAAAGTTATGCTATTTTGTTGATTTTCTAACAGTAACGTTTTATTTTGTTTAACTTCATCTATCTTATCTTGAGGTGTAACATTAAGTTAAGTTCTTTTTGTATCTAAACAATTGGTTTATGTAACTTTAGTTAACTGTAACTATTAACTGTTTGGTTGTTGTTATTTTTATCGCTATCAATGTACCTATCGTTGTTCTCATTCACCATGATTTAACATGTATCATTAAGATTAGTTTATACAGTCCACTAATTTATCGAATAGGGTTGGTTCATGGTGGGCGGGAGCAATGGACATTTTGTCCATGGTGGGCGGAATGTTTAATCTTGAGACAATTAGTTCCTAATTAGAAACCAGATGGCGTTGTTCATTTTTGAGTAATTCCTGAATCGCGCTATGGTTTCGTTACCATCATTTATATAGGTTCAAACGTTTGTAAATAAAATTGTCTTTGTCTTGGAGATCAACGGAGTTTTATTCAATTTGTATTTGTACAGCGATCTTTTTCAACACGAGCAGCTGGAAACGAGCGATACGGGGTCCTCTCACGACGGCGGCCGAGCGCAGACTGACTCAGACTGAGGCTTTCGCACAATCGTGGGTCGGAAGGAATACAAATAAAATAGACCCTATTTCAAGCGATTAAGACTCATCGGTAGTAACAAAATATGTGAAATAAATTGGTTTTGTTTTTATTTTTTCTAAGCTTATTCATAGCACAATACTGTATTTTTTTCCCTTACATTTAATCTTGACTATGTTTGCCTATTTACAAAAAATAAATCAATACTAAATTACTTTAATCTTAGTAGAAAATTGTACCTAAACTTGACCCGGTATCGTGAATTTTGTAGAAAGGGGTTACGAAATAACCTTTTTATGATATCAAAAATTTATTTTTTTTAAAAAAACCTTCGTTGCGTTTCTAGTTGAAGACCCAAGCTATAAGAAGGAGTTATTTGTCATATTTTGATTTGGCTTGGTTTAGTCGCAAAATGTACCGAAAAACAGCTTAATTTTGCTCAGGCTGCAAACGCGTCCTTAAAATGCTACATTACACCAAGTAACCAGTAAAGCAGGTACTGCCTCGTTGGTCTAGTTGTCGCATAGGCGGCTGCTGATCACGAGGTCTCGGGTTCGATTCCCGGGACGGGCCGAAATCGCTTTGTGGGTTTTAGAAACTTTCATAAAGCAGCCCGGAGTTGGAAGTTGGTGATTGATACACCCGTGCATCGGAGAGCACGTTAATGTCGGTCCTGCGCCTGATCTCTCTCCGGTCGTGTCGGATTGCCGTCCCATCGGGTTATGAGAGTGAGGGAATAGGGAGTGCACCTGTGTCTGCGCAAATGCTTGTGCACTATAATATGTCCTGCGCAGCTGGCTGATCTCCTTATATGAGAACAGCCGCCGTGGCCGATAATCGGCTAGGACGCCATTAAAGCAGGTACTATGTGGCTATATTTTATCCAGGTGTGGGAAGAGGAAGTTCTCTCAGGATGGGAGAGAAACCCCGAGAAACAGCTAGTTTTCTTTGCAAATATGAAGCCGAAATACGAAAAAAATCATAAAATAATGAAGCACACATGGCACAGTCAGGTAAAAAGAGCATTGCTGTCACAATGATAAATGAATGAAATCCATTTTATTTTCTTTGAGGCATGTTATATTCGATATCCCTTCATTTACAGTAACAACAGTATGAATAATAAAAACAAAAATCAGTGACGAAAAAAATAGCAAAAACCGGCCAAGTGCGAGTTGGACTCGCGCACGAAGGGACTCCGTACCATTATCTATGAAAAAAGTACAATAGGAATGGTCAAGTATGAGTTACTTAAGTTGCACATTATTTCTAATAGATGGCGCTACTAGTATACAACTTGCAATTAATTAATATAAATCAACAGGCTTAAAATTTTTTTTTTTTATTTTTAGTATTTGTTGTTATAGCGGAAACGGATATACATCATTTGTGAAAATTTCAGCATTTTAGCTATCACGGTTAATGAGATACAGCCTGGAGACAGATAGACCACGAAGTCTTAGTAATAGGGTCCCGTTTCACCCTTTGGGTACGGAACCCTAAAAAAGGAATTTACATTAAAAAAAAAACAAAATACTGTGTGTGACAGCCCTACCATTTATTGGTTTGCACTTGTGTATAATATCGTTTAAACGATATCAATATGTCCTACGTGGTTTATATTACTTACGTTCATATATAGCATGAATATAGCAGGCATAAGCTTAGAAGGTGTCGATTAAGTGCTATTAAGCGCGAAAAACGACCTATAGCATTTAACGAGATTGTTAAATGCTATAGATTATATAGATAGATAGATATAAATAGCTATAGATGCGATAGATTGAAAAGAAAATATTGCGGATTTGAGTCCCGGGAAAGACATTTTTTTTAATGCTTTCAGACTTGTCATTCCAATGCACTTGTATTCAATACATTTTCGAGTCTATAAAAAATTATGTCAGTAATATTGAGTGTGTTTAAATTGCTAATATTAAGGGCAAGCTTCTTAAGTTCCAGATAAAGTTCTAGATAGCTATCTGACAGATAAAGCCATAGATTTGAAGTGTAATAATATAATGTGTATGTTCTCTTATTAGTAAGTATGTAAGCTCCCTTATAACAGCGCATGTAGTGCTGAGTATTCACTTTACTTTATAACGTGTATTTTATATTATAATATTATATTTAGTCATTAAATAGTAGTCACCGAATGTGGTTGTTTCCTTTTAAACAACCCTCTAGGAACCCCAACATTACAGATTTTTGTTTAATTTTGATTACTTTCTGTAGCAGTATCTGTCAGGTAGCAATCTGGAAGAATAACTGGAACCTCTGAAACTACCCCTTAATGACAAATTCACTCACATTTTAGAAAAGACGTCACCTGCACAACTTTTTTACCTATTATAGAAATATTTAACGTATGTAATACTGTACGTAGGTGTACCAATAAAGATAAAAAGATAGTTTTTGTTAGATCTACAACGATGAAATAAAATCCCCAAATCACCAATTAACGAAACACCCAATAAAATTAGCATCCATATATTACATAGCAACATAAAATTGAATACGTCAAAATGAAAATAACACACCAATAAAAAATCCACTTCAATACCAAAACCAGCAAAAACGCAATAAAAAAATATTAAAAAAGACACCCTCTGTCTCACACAGCGTAATTGCTAATCGACCCCACCCTGTATAGCCGCGCACTTAATAAAATCACTTTTGGAACACCCTTTGTGTTATTGCGGGCTTTTGATTACCCGCCGGCGGCCCCTTTGATGTAGGGGATGGCTTTTTAAAGTTGCCATTCGATACTGTTATACGCAATTTTGGTTTTTGTAGTGTTAGAATTTGTAGTAAGTACTTTAATATTGCTGTAGTATGTTTTATGCCCACGCTAATCTCAAGAACTGATGGACCGATTTGAAAAAAAAAACAGTTTTAGGTAGCCCATTTACCTTTAGGCTGTCTATCTAGGTGCGGCAAGTGGTGCCAAGAATAGTAGTGCTAATTCATCATCATCCTCCGAGAGTTGTCCCGGTTGCAGACTCTGGTGGACAGTCCACTGGCGCGCATGTCACCTCTTACGACGTCAAGCCAGCTTTTCCTGGGTCTACCCAGTCTGCCCCGGCCTGGCGGAGGCGCCATAACTAGACATTTGTTCCCTACGTAAGTGGCCGGCTTCCGCAAAACGTGGCCGTGCTAATTACCTAAGCAAATTATACAAAAACTCTATTTTTATGCAATTAAGTGTAATTTGAAAAGTCGATGAAAATATTATAATGACTTTTCTGATACATCTTGATACTTTTACCGCTTGTATTGCTGTACCAATGGCGATGTAACTCGTGTTACTTATCATCTCTGTTATTTACCTGAAACAAACAAAAATATTTTCATAAATAAATGTGCTCACATCTTTTTAAGTAAAATAAAACAATTATCTTCCTGTATCTAAAAATATTCTATATTACTAAAAAATATAATCTGTCAAATCATACAAAAAAACATCATTTCTATTTAGCAACCAAAATCATTTATCACTATTACTGCACAACTTGCAACATAATAGAAAACTGTCCTAAAAAAAATACAGAAACCATTGTCGCTAACCACATACATACAATTTTATTGAACCCTTAGGGAGACGAGCCCTTTGTAAACGTCAGATGATCGCCACAGATCTGTCCTGGATAAAATGTGCAATTATGTATTCATCCTAATTGGCCGAGTGTGTGTACTGTGCATAGTACACTTTGTGATGACCATAATTTGGTTATACAAGCTGTTGTTCTGCATCCTGGTCAAATTCAAGGACGTAGTTATGCTAATGATTCTCGACCCAAATCTATACGAAGCTGAAGAGTTTGTTTGTTTGTTTGAACGTGCTGATCTCAGAAACTGCTGGTCCGTTTTGAAATTTTTTTCAGTGTTAGATAGCCCATTTATCGAGGAAGGCTTTAGGCTACTTTTTATCCGGGAGCGCCGAGTAGTTACCACGGGACGCGGGTGAAACCGCTGGCAGAAGCTAGTCAACAATAAAATGAGTAAGTTTTTTTTATTTACCGAAATCCGTCAGTGTATACTAGCCGTATTTGAATGTGTTAGTAGCCTTTTAACCGTAGATAAAATCAATCCGTTCGTCAGTCCGTGTTGTTTGCGTTTCTGTGAAAGCGCGGCGCGGTTATAAGGCTACTAAGGCCGGGTTGTTCGATTTATTCATTGGTCACACAGCTGTCACGTCAAAAATTTGACCAATGGGCGGCCATTTGACGGCCGGTTAAGGTTAGGTTATAGTTAAAGTTAAATCGAACAACCCGGCCTAACACATTCAAATACAGCTAGTATACACTGACGGATTTCGGTAAATAAATAAGAATAAAAAAAACTTACTCATGTTGATTTGGGTCGAGAATCATTAGCATAACTACGTCCTTGAATTTGACCAGGATGCGAAACAACAGCTTGTAGTTTGTGTATTGTAAGAATGTACAGACGACAGCAGGTCAACGTATACGAATCTGTCAAATTTTACCAATCAAACATTAACCTACCCCCATTGCGATAAGGTTGAAAATCGATTGCAGAAATTTGACAGATTGTGGTAACTTGATGTGCTGTCGTCTATACCTTCAAAAGTGCTGTTTTCAGCCTTACTTTGAATAAATGACTTTTTACGTGAACCCATTTAGAACTTGAAATATTTTTTTCTTTTTATTTTTTTGCTGTCTATATAAATGGACAAAAACATAAATCACCTATCAAATACTATACATTATTCATCCTATCAAATATTTTTCTATACACAGTGATGTCCCCTCTATAATCTGAAGCACTCTGGAGCATGCCACAGATATAATACGCAATTAGATATGCACCCCTGTGGTCACATGCTTGATGATGTACCCTAACTACTGTATGTATGTAGTATTGATTATAATTGCGCATCCGTCCGTCCGTCATGAATCTTGATTGACATTGAGTGGCGTTATTTTTAGGGTTCCGTAAAGTCTTAGTAATAGGGTCCTTTGCTGTCCATTTGTCACCAGGCCGTATCTAATGAACCATTATAGTTAGACAGTTCATGTTCTAAACAGAAATACTGAAAAGTAGGATAAAAAATATTTGGAGGAACAAGAATTCATTTTACTATACGGGCGTTTTACTATACGGAACCCTGCGACTCACACTTGACCGGTTTTATGATTAGCACTTGGAAAATAGGATATAGTCAGCTTTAGAGCGTTTACAGTTAAATAATTGTATCAACTAATTAAGCGTTACTTGTGAGATGACGGCAGATAGAAGAGTATGGAAGAAGAAAACATGCTGCGCCGACCACTAATATATTGGGATAAGGGCAAGAAGATGAACCAATTAAGTTTTAGATAACATAATAATAGAATATACAATATGATAGTATACTTAAGTTTTAGCAATAAGCATAGATTTTAGTACTACTATGTTCTGCAAACCTCTCTAGCCTCTTTATGCTGTGCCCTACCGGGTCCATATTGTTTCTAATATATTGTTTTAACTCTATAAGATACCACCTGTATAACATTTGGAATGCAAATAAAGAATTGAGTATAGTAAGTAACTATTTCTTTTATATCTAACCAAAACCTACTACAAAAAAAATAACAAAAATCTCACTCCAAACTACAACAACAAAAATATCTAACAAAAGTATGAAAAAACTGTCCAAATCTTCCCCACACGTGTGGGCACTCTACTCTAAATCCGTCAGACTCCGCTCAAATAATAGCTATTTGTATAATAATACGTATTTGTCCACGGATTAACGCGTCCGTGTCCAATTAATATCGCCACAGAGACACCCTAGTTACCAGTATTCAAATAGCCCGAGGGGATTGTGTGCACTTTGTACTGCGATGTGGTCACCCTAGTTTCAAGTGTTTGAGGTTTTTATTCTTCATTTATTTAACACTAGCTTCTGCCAGCGGCTTCGCTCGATTCCCGAGGGAACTATTTCCCATATCCGGATAAAAAGTAGCCTATATGTTATTCTGATATATAAGCTATATGTCTGCCAAGTTTCATCAAAATCCGTCTAGTGGATCCTGAGATTAGCGTGTGCAAACAGACAAACATACAAACAGACTAATTTTTTTTTTCGAATTCTTACTCTTCTTTCAATTCCTAATAACCATACATATTTTGTTTTGTAAAAATATTTCTTGCAATCAGTAGAATTTTTGTCTGTCTGTCTGTCTGTTTGTATAACCGTTATAGAAACAAAAACTACTGGACGGATTTTAACGGACGGTTTTGGTACAATTATTGTTCATACTCCTCAGCTGGTTATAGCATACTTTTCATCACGCTACAATCAATAGGAGCAGAGCAGTGAAGGGAAAAATCTTTAACTATGACGACCCGGCGTCGCTGGCATAAGCGACATGATCCGCGAACGAAGTCGGTGGCAGAAGCTAGTAATACATATTTGTCTACGGATTAACGCGTCCGTGCCCAATTAATATTGCCACAAAGACACCCTAGTTACCAGTATTCAAATAGCCCGAGGGAGTGTGTGCACTTTGTTCTGTAATGTGGTCACCCTAGTTTAAAGTGTAAGGTTTTATTATTATTTATTGCTACTGTGTAGAGTGAGCAGGTTTTTGTTGAAAATAATATAAAGTAGTCCATTTTTTTGATTTGGTTAAAATGGTTTACAGTGTAATTGGTATCAAAAGGTCTTATAAACTAAGGGCCAATTGCAGAGGTGTCAATAGCTATTTGATAGATTAATTCCATAGAAAACTAGTTAAAAATAAAAGCATTTCTATGGAATTATCTGTCAGATAAAAAACTTTATCCGGAAACTCTGCAAATGGCCCTAAATATTGAAATCTGTTTATCCCATTTTTTTTTTCTTCAAAATATAGAATACACTACATCACTACATAAAACAAAGCGCTCCGACTCGTCTGTCTGTCTAACTGATCGCGTTACATGTGAACTACTCCGCGCATACAGACAAAAATAAGCCAAAAGTCTTTCTCGATAAATGGGCTATCTAACGCTAAAACAATTTTTCAAATCGGTCCAGTAGTTCCTGAGATTGGCACATTCAAACTCACTTCAACTTTATATTACAAGCATAGGCAGATATTTTTGAAGAACCCGAGGCGGGCAAACTCAATAAAAACATTTTACCAGTATCAAATTTCTTTTCTAAAATTCAAAATAGGCCTTTATATCACAGTCTATTAACTACCGATACTCCTATATACGACCACCAAACCGCGGCTTTGCCTGTAATCTCGAATATCGATGGCATCTAACAATTGACAGTATTATGTGCTACCCACGGGCGATAGTGATGTGATTAGTATCGATAACTAGATCGATAATGTCGATGTTATTTGATATCTTGAGTGTTGTGTATCAGTCAGATGTCACTGCTTTGTGTAAGGCATAGTTGTAAAGACTACATAGGTATTGATTGACAATCTTCTGCCACTGTCTTCGCCCGCATAAAACTTAAAATTCTTTCTTATGTCGCGTGAGAGTCTTAAGATGAACCTCTGTCTCTTCACGGGTTTGGGCCCTGCGTTGATGAGTCAGAGAATGAGTCAGGACTTTGATTGTACTCTAATATGTCCGAAAATACTGAACAGATTCGATACATTTATTTAACTTTTGCGAAGCTTCACTATCACTAGGTGAAATAGGATTTATGTCATATAAAACCGCGGAAAAGATCATGAGTCAAATTAAATAAAAGAAACTAGGTAGTACCGCATTGACTTGGATTTTATACAAAATACTGCAGTATAATGTAACACAGACTGACTAAAATTTTCAACTCAAAAGTATGGCAGATCATTGAAATAACTACATATTTAGTTGCCAAAATATCCATATTACAAAAAGAAACAGATTTAATTACCTACCTATCAAAATCTAATTCTGCAATCTATCTCTAAAATAACCCAACATAATGCCTTTTATATCAAACTAGCCGTTTTCCCGCGGTTTCACTCGCATCCCGCGGGAATTATGCCCGTACCCGGATAAAATATAGCCTATGTTACTCGTGGATAATGTAGCTTTCGAATGGTGAAAGAATTTTTAAAATCGGTCCAATAGTTTTTGACCCTATTCATTACAACCAAACAAACAAAGTTTTCCTCTTTATAATATTAGTATAGATACAAAAAAACATACTTAACTAACAAAAAATATCGATATTTTTCTATCGACATATTTCCCATCCCTAACCATATTAAAACCGGCAGTTGCTCGTTGAAAATTGTCACAATAACCACTCAGGAGCGACAGATGTGGGATTTTTTTATATACATATAGATATCTGGTTATATTTTTTATAATCTCCGTGTCAATAAAGAGATTTGTGAATGGTATTAGGTTTTTGTAAGGAGATTAAGATCGCCCTATTGGTTTTATTAGAGTACTTTATAGTGATGGGAATAGCAGACTCGATAGTTTTTTTTTTGGTGCGTGTTTTGTTTTAATTTATAGTGTAAATAAATGCGTATGTCTGTATCGTATGTTACACATACAGACAACCGCAGGTCAACGTATACGAATCTGTCAAATTTTACCAATCGAACATTAACCTTCCACTATTGTGATAAGGTTGAAAATCTATTGCAGAAATTTGTAAGATTGTGGTAACTTGATGTGCTGTCGTCTGTACATATATGGTAAACTAGCTTGCGGACCGTTCAAAATCCTTCAATATTTTTGAATAAGTGAAACTTATTAAACCAACGTAGTTAAAAATTCCATCGTAAACGACTCAGTGATAATGTCATAGAAACTCGTATCCCTACTAATATTAAAGTAACTCTGTCTGTCTGTTACGCTTCCACGCCTAAACCAGTGAGCCGATTTTGATGAAATTTGGTACAGACCCTGAGGAACAACATAGGCTTTTTATCCGCTCACGGGAAATAGTTCCGTCGGGAAGCCGGCGAAGCCGCTGGCAGAAGCTAGTTTTCTATATTTTTTACAATAAAGACAAAAAAAAATACAATAATATTCAAAAACAAGCTTAATTATACAAATGTCCATCAGGTCAGTCCTAATTAAAAAATTCAAGACTCAAAATGTTCTAAAACAATGTGCAAGTAACTACTTTCGGCAAAAGTATAAAGTTCAAAGCATTATCATGTTGAACCGAGTCCACTAACTGCGGTAGTTACATTAAACTTTAAGTTTAAGTGCCAAGTTGTACTAAGTTTTGAGTTCAACTGTCTTTGAGAACGATCCTTTGTTCCGTGCATATTTTCTGGAATCTTCTACGGGGTTTCGTTAAAAACTGTCTGTCTGTCTGTTCTGCCAGCGGGTTTACTCATGTCCATTGTAACTTTCAACTTCCAGCAGCCGGATAAATTCTGCGCCTTACTCGATATCTATACTAATATTATAAAGCTGAAGAGTTTGTTTGTTTAAACGCGCTAATCTCAGGAACTACTGGTCCGATTTGAAAAATTATTTCAGTGTTAGATAGCCTATTTATCGAGGGAGGCTATAGGCTACTTTTTATCAGGGCGCGCCGAGTGGTTCCCACGGGACGCGGGTGAAACCGCTGGCAGAAGCTAGTATGGGCTAAATAACGTTGAAGGAATTTTTCAAATCGGACTTTTCGTTCTTGAGATTAGCACATTTAAAGAAACTTTATATATGTTTCAAATATTTAGCGCCGGCGAAAAATCAGAAAACTTTTATCTGAATAATTGATATTATGTAATTAATTAACTTCAAAAAATCATATCTTCGTGATCTCAAGCTCATAATATTGTTCCTTTGTTTGGTCGCTAATCTCAGAAACTACTGGTTCAATTTAAAAAAAATCTTTCAATATTAGACACTCCATTTATAAATACAAGGCTACATTTTACCCAAGCACGCAGAGTAGCATCATCATCTGCCTAGCCTTTTCCCAACTACGTTGAGGTCGGCTAGCACGCAGAGTAGCATACACATACACAAATCTACATACCTTCATGCAATAAAGTAATTATTACAAAAAAATAAATGCAAATAGTTTTCGACATTAATTTGAGTGTCCCAAAATCAGTGCTCGCAAGTTCACTCTAGCGAGAACTGACAAAATACTTAGCATACCAACCCTTGCCCCTCGTACATTCACGCCTGAGCACCAGGGGTAAGGGTATCCAGCAATGGAAGTATGGATGTGTGAAATTACCCTACTTAACCCGCTGGGGCAGAAATTATTTGTTTAATTGGAATATTTGTAGGTTTATATTTTTGAGGTGCTCGTGGTTAGGTAGCAAGCACAGGGGCTAATCTTCTATATATAAAAAATCAAAGTCGTAACTCATTCACTGACTCATCAAAGCAGGGCCCAAACCCGTGAACCTATAAAGCTGAAATTTTGCACAGAGGTTCATCTTAAGACTCTCACGCGAGATAAGGATTTCCCGAAATTTCCACGGGAACGGGAAAAAATGGGATTTTAAGTTTTACGCGTGTGGAGCCGGTGGCAGAAGCTAGTCGATCATAAGGTTAAGCAACGCTTAGCGTGCTCGATCCGTGGATAGGTACATCTTGTCATGAGAAGGTCTCCCGTGTTTCAGAAGGCACGATGAATTGGTGCCTTTTCCCAACTATGTTGGGGTCGGCTTCCAGCCTAACCGGATGCAGCAGAGAACCAATGTTTTACATGGAGCGACTGCCTGTCTGACCTTCACAACCCAGTTACCTGGGCAACCCTATACCCATTGGTTATACTTGTTATCAGACTTTCTGGCATCTGACTACCCGTCACGACAGACAAAGATGATTAAATGACAGCCGGGACCCACCAGTTTATCGTGCCTTCCGAAACAGAGAAGAACTCCTCATCACAGGATCACAGAAATGTAAATAACTTCTTTAAAATATCTATGGACAGGATGGTCACCCATCCACAGAGCGACCGCACCAAGTGTTGCTTAAGTTATCGATCGATCCGCTCGGCTTTGACTTAGCCACGAGCTCTTCACAAAAAAACAGTAACATATGGACATAATGATTATTCAGTACTGTACTGTATCGGCTGATCTGCTTATATTTTTTTTTTGTACAATAAATACAGGATTAGGGTACCGCAAGCGTGACGGTTCTCTTTTACAAAAGATTTCCGAGCCAAAGGGTTCCGTAATCTTGTTATAACTTTGACCCGGATAATACGGTTAAACGTTAAAAAGCCGAGTTAGATATCAAAGGAGAGATTTAATAAGCCCCTAACCTTGATTTTAACCTCATTTGCCGGATTTGTTTGTTACATGTTAAGATTTTGTTAAAAATTGTTTCGCGTCCCGGGGGTACTGCTTCCCGTACTCGGACACAATATAGACTTTGTTAATAGGGTATAGTGTAACTTCCTAACAGTGAAAGAATTTTTGAAATCTGACCAGTATTTTCGTAGCCTCTCGAGATAAAAAATAGTCATCGTGTTTATATAATTGCGGCAAACTATGCTCCATATAGATTACCCAGGTCTCGCACTTATGTTCCGTTCTGTCAAACTTCGTCAAAAAGAAACTTAGGATTATTTACCACAATTAACCGACTGGGCTGTTTTAGTCAAGAAATACAACAACATCGATATCTTTTCAGATAAATGTTCCACTTTTCGCCGTAACATCTTGTCATCATTTACTACGCATTAATTGTTGAGTCTTGTCCTTGAGTTTGAATTTATTGTCAGCATTTTTTCTTAATTTTACATTTTCTTCCTTGCTTTGTGAATGGAAATAAATAAATCTTTAATACGAAACAAAGATCCGACCACATATTATGCATGCTGTGGCAACCTATAATTAAGTCTACACTTAGCATAAGAATTAAAATATTGTAAGAACATTGTAGGGGAGACTGGGGCTACAATTAACGGGGGTAAGTATTAACAAGCAATTTTCTCTAAAACTATACACACTACAACTGTGGTGCATATTGTGATTCGTTGCTTAGTTCACGCCGCATACCATAGGATTAGGCAGTTGCATCCCGCGCGTCGTACAAATGAATTGTGGGGTAGGCGTAATTTGTATGCAGGTAATGAATATTTTTAACTTCACCGTTTTTTGATTTGTACAAGAGCTATGAGCATTACGATTAAGGTTTTTGTGTTCCCTGGCAGTATATTTTATACTTTATGATACTGTGTTGGTTAACTGACGAAACTATAGACGAATATTTTGTTATGTTTTTTAATGATCAAAATGTACCTTCGGGGTTACAATTAACAAACCGGCGGGGTTTGTTTTAACATGTTAATACCTACCCCGGATTGGGGGCTAGTGTTACCAAGGCACCTGAATATTTTTAGGTATGTATTTTTTTTATGACAGCATGAGAACTTATAAAAGAATAACAACGCGAGACACAACATCCATAGATGTCTGCAAGTTGGCTGCATTAGAAACCTATTCCATACAAGTCTTTATCAATCAAACATAAAATTTCAAAAAAAAATAATAAATACATTTGTTTTTATTTTTATCAGTCAGTACAACGTAATGTTAATAGCCCATAATAAAACCCCTTTTTTATCGATGGGAAATCATTAGCATGACTCCTCCCGCTGTGGGTGACAGCGTGAAGGAGTGTCAAACTTTTACTGACTAAAACCCACCGTGGTCTTTCGGGAGCCTTTTGTGTGCCAGGGCCGCGGTAACTCTTTCGAACAACCTGCAGCCCCGACAAGCTCTGGCCCTAGTGGGCCCCGCAGGGGTTTGCTGACACTCTCTGAGGAGCGCGTCGAACAACGCGCACCGCCGACACGGGCCTGTGTCGTCTCGTAGGAGACGGAAGGACGAGGAGCCACCCGAAACTCACCGCCCACAGACCCACGCCGACAGTGGCCGGGAGTCTCTAGACACCAGACATCGTTGGTGTCTACCAGGTCCACCGCGACGGCTGGGATGGCCGGTGCAAACTCGCAGCCGCTCCGCTGCCTCCTTCTCTTGCATAACTGCTTCGCAGAAGGAGGCGACGGCATCAGATTCCCTCTCACCCCGCACCATGGCTTAAACCAGGGCTGGGCGCGAGAGGTCACTGCCGCCAATACCCGCTACAAAGACACTTCGGTGCCCATCCCAGGCAGGGCACACCTCAACAGTGTGCTCCACCGTGTCATCTGGACCGTCCGCGCAGTGGTGACACCCGGGCGCCACTTCCCACCCAATACGATGTGGGTACCTCCCGAAACGACCGAGTCTGGTGAGGACCTGCGTCGTGCGGAAGATGAGGGCGCCATGACTCCTCCCGAGCATAAAACCCCTTCTGTTAATACTTACCCCAGACCTGTTAATTTTAGCCCCAATTGTGGGGTAAGAATTAACAACTGACTTTTTTGAGAAAAAGATTAATATTTACCACATCGTTTCTGATATGCATTTTTTTTTATAATCACATGATAGCTGAATAATTAAGGCATTTATAACATAAAAATTAAGTCTAAATGTTAAATCGTTTATAAACTACAGGCAGTTATTCGTTTTTCGTTAATTGTAGCCCCGGTCTCCCCTAACTAGTGTAAGATTTGTTGGTTGTCCTAAATAAATACATAAAATAAATAAATAAACAAACTCAAAAACCACTGAAGGGATTTACATGCCATTCTCCCCTATAAATACTTAGTACGATTCACAATTCCTATCCTTGCGTATCCGTAACGGGTTGCTATTTAAAAAATATTTTGTTCGTACACACAAAGATTTTTCGTTCACAACCAATTGTCAAAAGAATGAAAGTTACACTTCATAAAGAACATATTAATATACATCTTCTCAAAGATATACAATTATTATCGTCGCGAAACATCTTAAATGTAAATAGGTAGGCACTACAGAATGGCGTCGCTAACGAAAAATGAGACGGTTCATTATTTGTAGCGGGATTCTTTCACACCGAAGTGTAACGAGGATACAATTACTGTGTAACAAAGTATCACTGATGATGGCGTCCTAACCGATTGTCGGCCACGGCGGTTGTTCTCGTATAAGGAGATCAGCCAGCTGCGCAGGACATATTATTATAGTGGCTGCACATTAGCTGTGACACAGGAGCACTCCCTATTTCCTCACTCTCATAACCCGATGGGACGGCAATCCGACACGACCGGAGAGAGATCGGGCGCAGGACCGACATTAACGTGCTCTCCGATGCACGGGTGTATCAATCACCAACTTACAACTCCGGGCTGCTTTGTGAAAGTTTCTAAAACCCACAAAGCGATTTCGGCCCGACGCGGGAATCGAACCCGAGACCTCGTGCTCAGCAATCGGCTATGCGACCACTAGACCAACGAGGCAGTTAGTATAGTATTAAACAAAGTCTGTCTCTAAGTATGCACGCACCGGATTTTGAAGCCGGTTGTTGTAACAAATACGAGTGATTCAAGGTTTTACTATGTGAACGATTGTCTGGATATGACGACTTCCTCTATGTTTCGGAATGCACGCTATATTGGTGAGATGTCATTACAACATCTTTGCCAGTTACAAAAAGCCAGATTGTCTGACAACCTGTCTTACCAAAGGGTAACGGTTCGCTCCATGTAAAACATTGATCAGTTGCCAGTGACACTGGAAGACAAACCAACGTAATTCGGAAAAGGCTAGGCAGATGATGAGACTTAGAGCATAATTTCTTTGTTATGGGGTTAGAAGCACTCGTTCGTTTGGTTTCTCTATTCAAGATTAGCTGCCTGATCTCTCTCCGGTGGAGTCGGGCGCCGTCCCATCGCGCTATGAGAGTGAGGGAATAGGGAGTGCACCTGTGTCACAGCTAATGTGTAGCCACTGTAATATGTCCTGCGCAGCTGGCTGATCTCTTTATGAGAACAGCCGCCGTGGCCGGCAATCGGTTTGGTCGCCATCATCAGAAAGAATAAGACTTGTGAGATGACGTCTGATAGAGAAACATGGAAGAGGAAGACATGCTGTGCTGAGCACTAATGATGGCGTCCTAGCCGATTGCGGGCCACGGCGGCTGTTCTCATATAAGGAGATCAGTCAGATGCGCAGGACATATTACTAGTGCACAAGCATTTGCGCAGACACAGGTGCGCTCCCTATTCCCTCACTCTCATAACCGGATGGGACGGCAATCCGACACCACCGGAGAGAGATCACCAGCCACCGTGGCTGACAATCGGCTAGGACGCCATTATAATTTAGGATTACGCTACGGTGTGACTGAGACTGTCGAGTCAATGAATTCTAATTTACATGAGTTCGCGCCAATATCTCTGTGTTGGCAGTAATTTGTATCCGTTGTTACAGAATGCTGAAACGTTATGTTTAAGATATTGTCTGCGGGTACAAAGATATTACGTAAGACGGGATTAACCTTTGAGGTCGTTAAGGAGTACAATTTATCTTATGGGTAGCTGTTTCACCCTCGTCCCGGAAGCTACTTCCCGCACCCGGACAAAATATAGCCTACTAGCTTCCACCGGATAAATTCAGTTCGGATTTCTCAAATCGGACCAGTAGTTCCTGAGATTAGCGCGGTCAAACAAACAAACTCTTCAGCTTTGTATTATTAATATAGATGTACTCTTAAGTGAAGTCTTGAACTGAACTTGACTGAACCGATTTGAATTTTTCAGTATCGTTTCAGCAGTTTTGGAGTACAAACATACAAAAACCAAACACCATATAACAATTTTTCTTTCTTCAATAGATTTTCAACCTTAACACAATAGTGGAAGGTTAATGTTCGATTGGTATATGACAGATTCGGGTAGCTTGATCCGCTGTCGTACAAATGATACCTACTGATATCGAACCCCATAATAAAACCCACCCCATTTTCTTTCACAAAACTATTAACATAAATAAACTCACGACAGTTGCACCCTTACTTCTTAAAATAACAATAGCCGGGAATCGAACCCAGGACTTCTAATATCTTGCTACAGGAAGAGGAAGTCATTGATACTCGCTCCATAAGCTTCTAGTCTGTGCAATTGTTTATGGTCGACGCGTTTTGGAGCTATCTTCATTTCCGTTAGTTGGTAATAGGGTTGCTTGGTATTAGATATGGGGTTCGATTCCTGGGACGGAAGATTTAGTAGTTTGTTGCTGTGATATAGAGACTGATTGATGCTAAACATTGCAATAAGGGTTCGATTTTTAACTGACTTCAAAAAAAGGAGGTTCTCAATTCTGGCGTCATCTTAACTAATATTATAGAGCTGAAAAGTTTGTTTGTTTTACGCACTTATCTCAGAAACTGCAGGACTGATTTGAAGTATTCTTTCAGTGTTAAATAGCCCGTTTACCGAGGAAGGGTATAGGTTACTCTTTATCCGGGTGCACGGAGTACGCACAGAACAAGGGTGTTCATAATGTAAGCAAAAAAATTTCTTTGGTTTTCATCCTGCCCCAATGGCCAACCTCACCTACCCGTGGTGCACCCTGCTGAACAACGGACGAGGCTCTGCGACCGACTGGTGGCGGTGTAACCACCACACAGCACCAAGTGGGATATTAACTGCCTTGCTAACAATATCCCACACTGCGCTCACCAACACGCATGCCCAGCGCGGTGACTACGGGTAAATTGCCCCAGCTTGGATAAGGCAGCAGTCGTGCTTCGTTGGTCTAGCTGTCGCATAGCCGACTGCTGTGCACGAGGTCTCTGGTTCGATTCCCGGGACGGGTCGAAATCGCTTTGTGGGTTTTAGAAACTTTCACAAAGCAGCTCGGAGTTGGAAGTTGGTGATTGATTCACCCGTGCATCGGAGAGCACGTTAATGTCGGTCCTGCGCCTGATCTCTCTCCGGTCGTGTCGGATTGCCGTCCCATCGGGTGAGAGTGAGGGAATAGGGAGTGCACCTGTGTCACAGCAAATGTGCAGCCACTATAATATGTCCTACGCAGCTGGCTGATCTTCTTATGAGAACAACCGCCGTGGCCGGCAATCGGCTAGGACGCCATCATCAAGGCAGCAGTCCAGCAGTGAACGTTTTAGGTTGTGACGACGACGACGATACCTATTCTAGTACGTATGTAAATATTTCTCACAGGATGCGAGTGAAACCGCGTGAAATTAACAACTATATGTGACGTATACTTCCAAGTAAGAACTCGTAGTGTCGTTCCGATACATATTTTCTGAGAACGCGTATCAAACGCGCGATCTTGAATGCGTAAATATTGAAGGAGTTTGTCCATTGTTTTAAACGGCTATTGACCTACTAAGTTGGTATTTTTAGATACACCAAAGTAACTGTATTGGATTAGTATCAAAAAACCGGTTAGTTGAATAAAATTTACGTGTCCTACTAACTGTTTTTCTGCGGTTTCACCCGCGTCCCGGAGAACTGAAAAAATATCACCGTGATAATAGTGAATAAAAATTCAAATCTTTTAGGGAATAAAAAAAAATATTTTGATGTCCGAGTTATACATATTACTAAGTTTCATCAAAACCTTCAGTCATTCATGAGTAAATCGTGAACTCAAAATTAAAATCCAAAAGCATTTATTCAAAGTAGACTGAAAAACAGCAGTTTTCGACCGTCAAAATTACATCAGACAGCCCCATAAACGGCCATCCTTCACCACTGCCTATGTGTTTTTCCTTGGAGGAAGAAGTGGCGCAACAAATTCCCTAGGATTTTGCTTTATAATGATGATGGCGTCCTAGCCCATTGTCGGCCATGGCGGCTGTTCTCAGATCAGCCAGCTGCGCAGGACATATAATAGTGGCTGCACATTAGGTATGACACAGGTGCACTCCCTGTTCCCTCACTTTCATAGCGCGATGGGACGGCACACTTCTACACCATCGGAGAGAGATCAGGCGCAGGACCGACATTAACGTGCTCTCCGGTACATGGGTGTATCTTTTTAATACGTAGTAATTATCAAGTTATTAATACATAATTCGTCACGGGAATCCCGTGCCGTACATACAACGGCCACGCGTACCATAACGGCATATGTCCAGCGCTATGTAGTACAAGTAACTGCAACACAACGACGTGGTTTCTGATCGCCATCACTCATAAGCTATTGAAGAATACTGCCTCAAAATCCTTAAATACGAAAGAAACTGTATGTCCAGCTTTGACGGTAAAACCACTTCTTCTTATCTCACTCGCTGTAGGCACAGAATAAAGATGTACCTGTAGTGAAGCTAACCCTTGTTGTAAAAATGATGACGTAAGCACCATCGAAGTTGTTACTTGGTAGTACTGACTTCAAGGTCTATCAAACTTTAGTTCCTAATTTGGCCAAGTGCTAGCTGGCGCGGCAAAGGTACATAAATGAACGTCAATGTGTGAGTGTGACGTTACGAACTTTTTAGGTAGCTTCACAACTGTTCTACATATATTTAAACTGTGCTGCAGGTCTAATCACCTAACAAACCCTAGTGTCAGAGTTTACTCAAATCCGCCTGACGGCCTCTGAAGTCACAGTACACAATAAGTAGTCACTGCCGCGTTAGTCTACTTGTCGCATAAGGCAACTGCACGAGGTCTCAAGTTCGATTCTCGGACCGAAATCGCTTTGTGGGTTTAAGAAGATTTCACAAGGCAGCCCGGAGTTTAAAATTTGATGATTGCCTGATCTCGCTCTGGTCGTGTCGGATGTCCGTTCCATCGGGCTATGAGAGTGAGGGAATAGGGAGTGCACCTGTGTCACAGCAAATGTGCAGCCACTATAATATGTCCTGCGCAGCTGGCTGATCTTCTAGATGAGAACAGCCACCGAGGCCGACAATCGGCTAGGACGCCATTAGTAGCCATTGCAATAATTATACAATTCTAGTTATTTGCGGAGTCTAAGTTTAAGTAACTTTCTCACGCATGACTCATTTTGTGATAACAAATGTTTTTGACCTACTTCGCAAACGTGGGGTTATGTTGCAACGCAGGCCGCTCGTTCGTGACCATAATGCTTTACATGCACATTTTACTGTCTCTTACAAGTTACACGAATTTGAACCTTGTGTGTTGGTAAATAGAGTATATTTTCGGATCATACGATGTTTCTTTGTTTTTTTGTTTAAGTTTTTTTCGAAGAACTGCTGTTGTGTTTTAAATTCACAAAACAAATGAAGATCTGTTATGTATACCTCTATAGTATTGTATGTTATTTTATTAATGAATACATGTGAATCAAAAAATATATGTCATTTCCCATGTCCCAATTTTGTTTTGTGGTTGGCGCAGCATGTCTTCTTCTTCCATACTCTATGTGCCGTCATCTCACAAGCTTCATTCTTCCTAGCTATATCTACTTTCTTCTAATCCATTCAAAAGTTGAATGGCCTGTGTAAAACACTATGGTTGAAAGTGCTTTTCCCAACTATGCTGGGTCCGGCTTCAAGGCTCACTGGATGCAGCCAGTAGTAGTAGTAGCCAGAGCACCAGTGTGCCACATGGAGCGACTGCCTATCTGATGTCGTCAACCCGGGCAACCCGATAGATACCCCTTGGTAAGGCTGATAAGACTTTCTGTCTTCTGACTACCCGTAACGACTGCCAAAGATGTTCAAATGACAGCATTATTCAAAGTAGGCTGAAAATCAGCACTTTTCGAAGGTCAATTTAACAAAAAGACCCTAGAACGCCCGCCACCACTTCCTATGTGTTTTGTGTGTGGCTAAGTAACAGCCACACGAAAATAAAGGAGCTCGAGGCTTACTAATAACACAGGTCGATTGAGGTTAAGCAAAATGGATACTGGGTGACCATCTTTTCATAACGAGTTCTTCCGTGTTTCGGAAGGCACGATAAACATGGGTCCCGGCTGTCATTTGGACATCTTTGGCATTCATTACGGGTAGTCAGAAGCCAGAAAGTCTGACAACCAGTCTTGGCCAGGTAACTGGGTTGTGGAGGTCAGATAAAACACTGGTTCTCAGCTGCATCCGGTTAGACTGGAAGCCGACCCCAAAATAGTTGGGAAAAGGCTAGGCAGATGATGTGCCAATAAAATCATGTTTCTTTCTTTATACTTAGCCACGAGTCACGAGCACCTCTAAATTTCAAAAATACATACATCCCTGTGTTACTTACATAAACGTGACTTCAATCAAATGCAAGTGTAGTTAAACTACCTCTACATAACCGGTGAGTTTAACTTTGAACTGCAAGTTAGAAAGCGTCGCAGTTAATTTCCTGTGGCAGCCATGCGAGATTCACAGTACTAATGTTATAGTTAAACTTAACTGTGGTTACTTGAGTGTAGTTATTGTTTTAGTTGTGGGATTTTGTACTATGTTTTCTATGATTTGTTAATTTTGTATTTTTGATCTTTTTTGTCAAATGTTACCAATCGAACATTAATCGGCCACTTTTGTGATAACGTTGAAAATCTATTGAAGAAATTGAAGAAATCTATTGATGTGCTGGTTTCTGTACATTAAAGATGACAAAAAGTAGCCTACATGTTATTCTGATATGCTGCTAAGTTTCATCAAAATCTGTCCAGTAGTTTTAGCGTGAATGAGTAACAACATAAATATCTTATTTTTTTCCCAACCGTGCAATCGAACCCAGATATTGCAAACCACTAACAAGAGATCGGTATTACAACATATCACGGAGCCGTTAAACTTAACTATCAGTTAATCGGTTTACCCATCAGTAATTAATCTCTTCAAATAGCCTATTCACCTGGGTAAAGTTAACTACAACGTGGTTCAGTTAATTAAATCTTAACTTGATTGGGGTAACATTAGTTTACAAATTGTTACAAGGTCAGTGGGGGCAAGATGAAAAACGGGGTAACACAAAATGTCATCCATAACTCCAGATTTAGTGCAGATTTTGCAGTGATAGCAACATTATTAGAATCGCCATTTTGTTACGCCAAACTTTCTCATTCAGCGTTTGCCATTTCGAGTGATTGGTCGTGTTAAAAACTTAAATACCCGAGTCGTGACTTTTACGAAGTTAAATCGAGTTTTTTTATCTTCCCCCGAGTTCCATAACTTCACTTATGAGGTAGGTACGAGTGTTTTATTGGAATACCTGCTCATTATTTTGAATTTTTAGTCGTGTTATTACACCTAAATATGTTTTTATAACGTATTTTTGGAGTTATTACAACTTTCCATCTTCACCCATAAAAATTTGACGGGGTAAGAAGAACATATAAAAATTTCGATCTGACCCCGATTTCAAAACTCATAGTTTCATTTCAAATTGTGTGGATTTTAATTATTATTATTAATAAAAGGATTTATTTGATTGACAGTATTTTTTTAAATTCATTTTTAAGCTGTAGTGAAAAGTTTGGGAACCTCTTCTTCAATCTTTCCCCGGTGGGGTAAGATTGAAATATACAAAACAAATAATTCGTTTTATCTTTGTTATGCCAAGGCATTTTGACACTACTGGTAGTTCCGAGTATTCTAGGCACTTCAAAATAAAGACTAGTGAGCATCAACAGCGTCAGATATTCATTTGAACGATTTTAGAAACTATTTCGGTCTTTCCCCATCACCTTTTTGTCTTTCCCCTAGACATATTTTCGTAATAACAACATTTAACTTATTTTTTTTTCTGCTTTCAAATAGATTTAATAGAAAAGTATTAATATGATACAAAAATATATTCTTTGCTCTTTACTCATGACAAAAAACATTTTAGAATACGCTTATATGTACGGTTCTACACGTCTTCAAACACAACACTGCTCATCTCATCGAAAAACCGTTCGATCTTGCCCCTACCGACCTTACAGGTAAATAATTATCCTACTTCCTAAATGCGGAAGTTTGTGAGAATATGTGTATGTACATATGTATATGGTTTTTATAAGATTTTCAGGTGATTTTGACAGATTACATTAAAAAACAACAAATTAAAACTACTAAATTATTCTATGTACAGACAACAGCAGGTCAACGTATACGAATCTCTCAAATTTTACCAATCGAACATCAACCTACCTCCATTGTAATAAAATTGAAAATCTTTTGCAGAAATTTGACAGATTGTGGTAACTTGATGTGCTGTCGTCTGTACGCTAATGTGATAAAAGCTTTAGAGTTTGTATGCTTGAACATGCTAATATCAGAAAGTACTTCACCGACTTGAAAAACGTGTTAGTGTTAGGTAGCCGATTTATCGAGAAAGATTACCCCCACAGATATGTGCCATAACAAAGGAAATAAAGAAAAACATTCTTGGCGGGGACACTTCCATGCCCCCAGATTTGAACAGAAATATAGACATTTCAAGCTCACCCCTTTTATGAAAACTCGTGATAAAATACCTTATATTAAATACCAACACATGCCGTAAATTCCAACACAAACGGTATTGAATCGGAATAATTCGCAATTTATATTATACATTCCACATTAGTACGTATATCTACGTAATTATATGTCTGTACCTCCCCCCTCCCAGCCCCCCACTGAATACATAATAATTCACCCCTTGATGGTAATGCGAATTCACCCCTTTGAATATATATGGGGAATTTCTTTTGTGGTCAAAACATACGGGAGGGTAATTCGAGCGGGCACGCTGTGGTGAGTTGGGATATATATTTATTCACTAATATATAAAGAGGAAAGATTTGTATGTTTGTAACGAATAGGTCCTGGATCTACTGAACCGATTCGAATAATTCTTTCACCATTCGAAAGCTACATTATCCCCGAGTAACATAGGCTATATTTTATCCGGGTACGAGCAGTAATTCCCACGGGAGGCGAGTGAAACCGCGGGAAAACGGCTAGTGTAACATATTTTGGTAATTGGTAGGTAGTTGTAAAGTGATAGCGGGTTTTGTTAGCAATTATTTATGCATGTAATTAACAACTTCAAGGCCAATATAAACATTGAAACTAAAAATACAATTAATATAAAACAGCAAGGAATGGAGGATCCTTGTTCCTCTTTCACGTGAAAACTGATGAATGGATTTCGATGGAACTTGACAGTAGTCATCATCATCTGCCTAGCCTTATCCCAACTACGTTGGGGTCGGCTTCCAGTCTAACCGGATGCAGTTGAGAACCAGTGCTTTACATGAAGCGACTGCCTATCTGACCTCCACAACCCAGTTACCTGGGCAATCTGGCACCCCTTGATAAGACTGGTTGTCAGACTTCCTAGCTTCTGACTACTCGTAACGACTGTCAAAGATGTTCAAATGAGAGCCGGGACCCAACAGTTTATCGTGCCTTCCGAAACACGGAAGAACTCGATATGTTAAGATGGTCACCCATCCACGGACCGACCGCGCCAAGCTTTTCTTAACCTTATGATCGATCGATAGCCACGAGATTTTGACGAGAACTTGACCAGAATAACACACAAGCAACTTTTATCCACGACTGGTAATTATTTCCCTCGAGACGCGGGTGATATCGCTGCTAGTCTCCAGTAAAAAAAACGCGACAGTCCCGCTCAGAAAGTACTCCCGTATATTTCCCCGACTGCAACACATGCACAGTGCATTACTCACTAACGCGATTGTAATATGACTTGCGTTCAGACGGCGCCGCCGATACCACCACAATATTATAAAATCCTGCTGAAATACAGCAAAAGGCACTTTAATTGACTAGCTGGAAACGGCTTTAAATGTAGTGTATGACTTGGCAGTCTGGAGTTACCTTTATGGTTGTGCTGTAGAATTTATAGAAATAAAATTGCGTACCTTTATTATGTATTAGCTTCCGCCAGCGGTTTCACCCGTGTCCCGTGGGAACTACTGCACGCACCCGGATAAAAAGTAGCCTATAGCCTTCCTCAATAAATGGGCTATCTAACACTGAAAGAATTTTTCAGATCGGACCAGTACTTCCTGAGATTAGTGCGTTCAAACAAACAAACTCTTCAGCTTTATAATATTAGTATAGTACCTATATTATTTATACTAATATTATCACTTAATTATAGCTAGAGAGCTGAAATCACGGCTCAAGTTCTATTGCAGCTATAATTACAGACACCAAAAACGACAACTACAATAAAATAAGAATTTTGATGGCTCTCGTACAACAAACGTAATTTTTTGTACGGGACCTTACGTGCACAAGTCGTACTCGCACTTGGCTGGTTTTTGCTCGACATATTTGAAACATTTGTAGATACTACTGCAATAAACTGACTTCATTTCGCAACTACAGAATTAATTGACAAAATTTGATAAAACTTCAATTCTCTCATTGATGTCACACAAACCGGTTGCTTTATCGTCTGTCGCTCTTTGTCTATGGTCGCGCTCTACTTGTCTTTGACTCACATCCGCTGTACAGGAATTAATTTATGGTATCTTCACGACATGTCGGTAGGTAGGGTTAATGATATATTGTGTGTGCTTCGGTTCATAAAAACTTAAACTATTTATTAAATAATAGGTGTTCCCCGCGGTTTCACCCGTGTTCCAGAAGAACATCTTAGCGCATATGGATAAAAAGTAGCCTATATGTTGTACTAGCTTCTGCCAGCGGCTTCACCCGCGTAAAACTTAAAATCCCGTTCCCGTGGAAATTTCAGGAAATCCTTTCTCATTCAGTGTGAGAGTCTTAAGATGAACCTCTGTGCAACATTTCAGCTTTATAGGTTCACGGGTTTGCGCCCTGCGTTGATGAGTCAGTGAATGAGTCAGGACTTTGATTTTATATGTAAGTATCATAGAAGATGACTGCCAAGTTTCTTCAAAATACATCCAGTAGTTAATTTTTGCGTGGAAGAGGAGAAAACATCCGCTGTACACAAATTTTCGAGTTTAATATTAGTAGGAAGTATGTAATTGATATTTCACAATTTATTAAGAATTCGTCTACTTTCGGCACAATTTACGTAAGGATATATGATATATATAATTTAAGCTCGCTTTTTTTTCTTATAAAATTGTGATAGCGAACATCCAATAAAAACTACAGTCTAGCCTTCTATACATAATGATTCACATGTAAGTACAGACGACAGCACATCAAGCTACCACAATCTGTCAAATTTCTGCAATAGATTTTCAACCTTATCGCAATGGCGGTAGGTTAATGTTTGATTGGTAAAATTTGACAGATTCGTATACGTTGACCTGCTGTCGTCTGTACATATGTCCCAAAAACTTCATCAACTGACGAGTCATTTTCGGCTCGAAAATGTTCTCACAACAGCTCGCCAGCAATTGGTGACAATATAAAAATTCGTGTGAATAGCCCACAGTAATTGAGGGCAATCTTAGATATCAATTACTCAATGAGGAGAACGGTTAATAGGCTTAATTCGCGTCTCTAAGCTGGACGACTCTGTGTGGGGAAGATAGATGTCACTAGGCATCTCACTATCTATACTAATATAATAAAGAGGAAAACTTTGTTTGTTTGTTTGTTTGGTTGTAATGAATAGGCTCAAAAACTACTGGACCGATTTTAAAAATTCTTTCACCATTCGAAAGCTACATTATCCACGAGTGACATAGGCTATATTTTATCCGGGTACGGGCAGTAATTCCCACGGGATGCGAGTGAAACCGCGGGAAAACGGCTAGTATTATTATAAACTAGCTTCTGTCAGCGGTTTCACCCATTTTTCCATGGGAACTACTATGCGCACCCGGATAAAAAGTAGCCTTTAGTCTTCCTCGATAAATGGGCTATCTAACACTGAAAGAATTTTTCTAATCGGTCCAGTAGTTCCTGAGATTAGCGCGTTCAGACAAACAAACTCGTCAGCTTTATAATATTAGTATAGACTAGCTTCAAACAAATATATATGGACCCACATATATACGTTTGGACGTTTGTTATACTTTTACGCAAAAACTGCTGCACAGATTTTGATGATTTGATGTACTGTACAGACGACAGCACATCAAGTTACCACAATCTGTCAAATTTCTGCACTCAATTTTCAACCTTATCACAATGGGGGTGGGCTAATGTATGATTGGTAAAATTTGACAGATTCGTATACGTTGACCTGCTGTTGTCTGTACCTTAAACATCTGAAGACATATAGGCTACTTTTTATCCCGGTGCGGGAAGTAGGTCCCTAGGGTTGTGAGCGAAACCGTAGAACAACCGGATAAAATATAGCCTACGTCACCCGAGAATAGTGTAGCTTATAAATAGTGAAATAATTTTTCTAATTGGTTCTGTAGTTATGGAACCTTTTGGGTACAAACAAACAGCCAAAACAATCCTCTTGATAATATTAGTTTACTTAAAACTTGCGTGTATAAAGACCATCAGAACCCAATTCTTCAGCCATGAATGTGGAACTCCCAATTACCTGAAACAATAAAAAAATAATTAATATGTAACCTGACTTCATTAGAATGTATAGTAAATATACCTATTCAGTTTATACTAAGTACTACCTATCTTACAACCCCACAACGGCTGTTCTCATATAAGGAGATCAGCCAGCTGCGCAGGACATATTATAGTGGCTGCACATTAGCTGTGACACAGGTGCACTCCCTATTCCCTCACTCTCATAGCGCGGTGGGACGGCACTCCGACATCAACGGAGAGAGATCAGGCGCAGGACCGACGTTAACGTGCTCTCCGATGCACGGGTGTATCAATCACCAACTTTCAAACTCCTGACTGCTTTATGAAAGTTTCTTGCACAGCAGTCTCACTATATGACTACTAAACCAACGAGGCTATTTGAAGTATTTTGTAATACTAAGAATATAAATTACATAGTAACAATATACGCAATAATCCTTATCTTCTTCTATACATATAAAAATCAAAGTTCTGACTTATTCACTGACTCATCAACGCAGGGCCCAAACCCGTGAACCTATAAAGCTGACATTTTGCACAGAGGTTCATCTTAAGACTCTCACGCGAGATAAGAAAGGATTTTCCGAAATTCCCACAGGAGCGGGAAAAAGGAGGTTTTAAGTTTTACGCAGGCGAAGCCGCTGGCAGAAGCTAGTAGCTCATAAAACCTGAAAAAACTTAATGAGGCCAACCGAACAATGTACTGAAAACACACAATACACAGTTATACACAGGAGTATATTGTATAACTGTGTACCACTGTGTACAATTGTGTACTCTGGGTAGTTTCACTGAATTAAATTATTCATAAAAATTAACAAAGCACACATATTTTTACTGCAGATTTTCAAAAGAATATTCTCTCTTTAAAACTTGGTGTTTTATTCGGTGTTCATTAAAAAAGTTGGCAAGACCGAGTTGTAGTTGTAGAGTGGGTTCCGTACCGTTTAGTTATCTTGCAAAAGGAAAAGTTTTTGAGTTCGTCTTTGTTAGGAACGCTTGTAAGGAAAATTATGACTATGTCATACATCTATTTTAATATGTATCACAAAGCTGAAAGTTTGATTTATGTTTTATTTGATTAAACATGGTTATCTCAGGAACTATTAGTATCGATTTGAAAATCCTTGTAGTGTTAGATAGCCCATTTATTACTTTTATATTACTTTTTATCCGGGTACGCGGGTGAAACCGCTAGCTGAAGCTAGTAATTACCATAAAATTTTAATATACTCCCGACTGTGCTTGTCTGTCAGCGATAAACTCAAAAATAGCTGAAAGGATTTATGCGCTATTCAGACGGTATTTTATTTCACGGTGAGATTTTCTATAGGGTTTTATAGTTAACCTTACGGAATTCTAAAACTGAGCTTTATTTTCAGAAAAAAATAAACTACATTTCTGGCAGTAGTGTATTTTAGTGTTTGTTCAGAATTTTTTTATCCTTTAGGCTTATTTATTACTAGCTGTTACCCGCAGTTTCACCCACTTCCCGAATTTCGGGACTCCAACATAGTTGGGAAAAGTCTAGGCTGATCCATACTAATTATAATACTAAGTCCCCCCCGCGCCGCGTCTGTCTGTTCGTGATAAACTTAAAAACTAACGCACCGATTTTCAAGCGGCTTTCACCAATCTATAGTGTGATTCTCGAGAAAGGTTTTAGTATATTTTTCCGTGCAAAATAACGATATTTCTAGAAGATTTCTGGAAAATATAAACCGTCTGTAAGCTTTCAACGAAAACGCCGCAAAATTATTTTAGCCGGATGCGGTAAGATATGTCCTTGGGACGCGGGTGAACCCGCGGGAAAACAGCTAGTTGTATGTGTAAGAGAGGTGTGATGGCGTCCTAGCCGATTGTCTGCCACGGCGGCTGTTCTCATATCGCGGAGATGAGCCAGCTGTGCAGAACATATTATAGTGGCTGTACATTAGCTGTGACACAGGTGCACTCCCTATTCCCTCGCTCTCATAGCGCGGTGGGACGACGCTCCGACACCACCGGAGAGAGATCACAAGCAGGACCGACACTAACGTGCTTTCCGATGCACGGAGGTCTATAGATAGTATAAAACTTATATTATGATAACTCAAACTTAAATAGAAAATTCGAGAGAAAATTCAATACAAACTCAATATGTACCTTATAACATCAACTATTCTATTCAAAAACTCTTCAAGACATGTAACATCGAGGACAAAAGTGATATATCACATAAAACTTCGCCATTCCAGTACAGTCGCGTATAAAAGCGTTCCCATGTACGAAGCTCTCGTTATAAAATTTAACGAGTACCGGAGTTTCGTTGAACGTTTTGTTAGAACTCTCTAGCACTTTTGCTCGCGATTGTACTTTGAAATAAAAGGTTCGGAAAGGTGTTTGTCTGTGAGTGTACTGTTCTCGACAGTTTTGATGGCGAGTGTACGATGTACTGAAAGTTGTAGAATTGAATGTTGTTTTTCTATTTTTTTTTTCAGTTTTTGATGGAAGCGATTCCTATGCACTTATACTGAACAGTTTAAACTGAGTTTTTTTACATTGAAAAATCTAAACATAATTTTTAGGTTTTTCAATTTCAAGCAATGCAATGTGATATGAAAGCAATTTAAAACCGACGCATATGGTAACTACACATGAGGACAAAAAAAATGGGTCAATCGGTATGACTGCTGACACATACCCTTCAAACTGACATATAGTTGCCAAATACTTTTGCAAGTACACGCTGTACAAACTAACAGCGCATTTTCCACTTGATTTTTATATGGGAGAACGCTCCTATCGTACGGGCGTTGTCGCACGTATACGAGCGACAGTGAACTATTGACTAACGGCAAACAGGATGCCGCCTGGAACCACGACATATTTTTTCCACTCGGCATATGTCGCGCGGTTTTGCTATGATCAAAAATCCGCCAGTGCTGTTCATCGTCAAACTATTATAGACATTATCCTCATTGAAATAACATCTAAAACCAATTAACACAACAGTAAAAAGAGCATTGACCATGAAAGTCTATAATTCATACAAAAATATTACTTTTAATAAACGTCCCAATTTTATTGCACTTAAGTGTAGCTATGACAGCAAAACTATAGAATGTCTAGCTTAGTATATTTATAACCTTAAAGTTAACTTTCACCATTAACTAAACAGGGGCCGCTGGCAGTCTAGAATGTTCTAGAGAAAGTATAGTATAGTAACACAGACTAGTAAAAACCGGTTAAGGGTTCCGTACCATCTTTGCTTATAAAGCTGAAGAATTTGTTTGTTTGAACGCGCTAATCTCAGGAACTACGGGTCCGATTTGAAAAATTCTTCCACCGTTAGATAGCCCATTTATCGAGGAAGGCTTTAGGCTATTTTTTATTCAGGTGCGCGGAGTGGTTCTCCCAGGACGCGGGTGAAACTGGTTTCGGAAGCAAATTATCTTTAAAAAAATACATTTGTTATATGGGAGCCCCCTAAAATACTTATTTGATTCTAGTTTGTTGTAATAGCGGCAACAGAAATACATCATCTGTGAAAATTTCAGCTCTCTAGCTATCATGGTTAAAGAGATACAGCCTGGTGACTGACGGACAGCGATGTTTTAGTAATAAGGTCCCGTTTTACCCTTTGGATAAGAGCTCGTAGCTAAGTCAAAGCCGCGCAGATCGATCGATCATAAGGTTAAGCAACGCTTAGCGCGGTCCGTCCGTGGATGGGTGACCATCTTGTCATAACGAGTTCTCCGTGTTTCGGAAGGCACGATAAACTGGTGGGTCCCGGCTGTCATTTGAACATCTTTGGCAGTCGTTACGGGTAGTCAGAAGCCAGAAAGTCTGACAAAAACCAGTCTCACCAACGTGCCAGGTTGCCCAGGTAACTGGGTTGTGGAGATCAGACAGGCAGTCGCTCCATGTGACACACTGGATCTCAGCTGCGTCCGGTTAGACTGGAAGGCGACCGCAACGTAGTTGGGAAAAGGCTAGGCAGATGATATTTACCCTTTGGATACGGAACCCTAACAAAGTAAAGAAAATAGTTTGTAGGACAGTTTATAGTTTATCTTATTTCGTTCTAAGATTGAGGTTTAAGATATTAATTGCTAAAATGATTTAACGGTTAGACGGAATGTGGTGGACTCATTGTTACCTATAATTATATTATCGAGTATAAAGAAGTGGTTTAAAATGTAATCTCCGAAACAACTGAACTGATTTTGAAAATTCTATTACTAAAAGAAAGCAGTGTTATCTTTGAATTTTATAGGCTATTCGGGTACGTAAAGTAGATACTTTAGAACGCGGGTGTAACCGCAAGATACGGCTTGTAAAAATATTTTTTCATCAAATATATTAATATCAATGCCTATACAGGGTTACTTGTAATTCGACACTGAACTCTGCTCAGAGGTAAGGGTAGCTTAATTTGTTGCTCCTGGGCCCTTCTATCTATCACCTCCTTCCGGATATACGTCGCGTTACAAGTAACACTGTATAACGTTAAAATTATAAAGCTATGTGTTTTAGTAGGTTTAGTTAGTTGTAGGTTTGATTGAACGCGCTTGTCTCAAGAACTACTAGACCGTTTTGAATTTTTACTAAAGTGTTAGATAGCCAATTTATCGAAGAAGGCTATATGTAGACTACTTAATATCCAGATGCGCGGAATATTTCCCGATTATGGTAAAACTGCTAACTTAAGCTTCCCTATGTATAATAATAAAACTCTTTAAGGTGAATGCGACACCTGGAAGCGGGCAAGTCAAATATAAAATAGTTTTTTCATGTTTTACCTAAGTTAACAATCAATATGAGGCGTGATCTTATATTTCGCGGTTATAATATACCACAAAGTAATTTCTGATCTCCGAAACTTCTTACAATTCAAATGTTCCTCGATAAACTTTTTATCGCGAGATATCATAGCATTCTTCCAGGCGTCACATTCACCTTAAAAATAGGACACAAAAAGGCTAGTCAAACAGGCGTGTCATGAAATGTGACACCCAAAAAGAGGTGCGAATTTCGTGTCAAAAAACACACCTTACACAAACTAGGTTAATGAATGACACACAAACTGAACTACCCATTAGAGTACTTATTGTTGTAATTAATCCAATTAAAAAATGTCATTTCTCGTGACATTTCTTGCGTGCCCAGTGATTAGCTGTATTTTTCGGTGTGAGACACTTTTTTTTGTTATTTTTTATGAAGTAGTTAGCTGTTGAGGAAATTAGGTTGAGTAGAATAAGTCAAATTTTTGGGGGTAAAGAGCAGCGCTTTATTAAAAAATCCTTACTTATCAATACTAATATAATAAAGAGGAAACATTTTTCAAACATGTTTGTTTGTAACCTAGAGGCTCCGAAACTACTGGACCGATTTTAAAAATGATTTCACTGTTGGCTAAGCTACTCTATCAACGAGTAACATAGGCAATTTTTTCCGGGTACAGGCAGTAGTTCCCACGGGACGCGGGTAAAACCGCGGAAAAACAGCTAGTAACAGAATCAATATTTAAACGACCTCCTTAACCAATGTTTTTTGCTGTTTTCTGCTCGATCCCAATAAAAGTACCCGGAACCCTTCGTGCGCGAGTCCGACTCCCACTTGGCTAATTTTGCTAGTTGCTAGGGAAATTATGTTGAGTTAGTGGAATAGGTTAATTTTTCTATAGGTGTAGTCAATTATATAGTTTACTAGTACTACTAATTACTAGTTGTATGTAAATGCGTCCTGAGGGAACATACTTTTACGCGACCTGGTAAAAAAATATGACAGAATTGAAACTTCCGCATGGTTTTAAATAGGTACCTATGGGATCATGGGATATCATGCTTCCTACCAATATTTGACTGCCTCGTTGGTCTAGTTGTCGCATAGCCGACTGCTGAGCACGAGGTCTCGGGATCGATTCCCGGGACGAGCCGAAATCACTTTGTGGGTTTTAGAAACTTTCACAAAGCAGCCCGGAGTTGGAAATTGATACACCCGTGCATCGGAGAGCACGTGAATGTCGGTCCTGATCCGATCTCTCACCGGTGGTGTCGGTTTACCGTCCCATCGGGTTATAAGAGTGAGGGAATACCCAACAAGCAAAATCAGTACTTAAAGCATTCTTTCAGAGTAATTTATTTTCACTTAT
>NWSH02000305.1:6024985-6047042 GCA_002382865.2 Heliothis virescens
GCTGATCTCCTTATATGAGAACAGCCGCCGTGGCCGATAATCGGCTAGGACGCCATCATCATGAATGCGAAAGTATGTAAGGATTTAAGTATGTTCGTTTGTTACTCTTTGACGCGCAAACTGCTGAACGGATTTTGATGAAACTTGGCAGTAATATAGCTTATATATTCTGAGTCATATATAGGTTACTTTTTACCGGGTAGTAGTACACGCGGGAAGGAATATTTCTAAACCTATAGTACAGACAACAGCAGGTCACGGTACCCGGATCTGTGAAATTTTATTAATCAAACATTAACCTACCATTGTGATAAGGTTGAAAATCTATTGCAGAAAGACAAATTGTGGTAACTTGATGTGCTGTCCTCTGTACATACGACATATCAAGTTACCACCGTCTGTCAAATTTCTGCAATAGATTTTCAACCTTATCACAATGGAGGTAGGTTAATGTTCGATTGGTAAAATTTGACAGATTCGTTTACGTTGACCTGCTGTCGTCTGTACATTTTAATAGAAATTCTATGTATTCCAACAATGAATTCTGCCCACAAATGGCAATGACGCGATCCTCGCATATTTCAACACACGTAATTGTGTTTTTGTCTGTCTGTGATACGTTATTCTCATTAAACTGTGGTCTCTGTGGTGTTTATGAAATAGTGGTGATATGCTGCTAATTAATGAGACAAACCCACAAACTGAATCCTGAACAAAAATGGTTTATTAATTGTGACCCGTGGTTTTTCCTAGGATATGGTTAATTAACCGGATAAAAAGTAGCCTATATGTAACTAGCTTCCGGCAGCGCCTTAAAAGTAGCCTATAACCTTCCTCGATAAATGGGCTATCTAACACTGAAATTTTTTTTTAAATCGGATCAGTAATTGCTGAGATTAGCGCGTTCAAACCTCTGCAGCTTTAATATATTGGTATAAAAGTATAGATTCTGATAAAGCTGCAAAGTTTCATCAAAATCCGTCCAGTAAGTAGGTAGTTCGCGCGTGAAAGGGTAAAAAACATACATACATACATCCTCACAGACTTCCGCATTTATAACACTAGCTTCCGCCAGCGGTTCCACCCACTTGCCAAGGTAACTTCCCGTACCCGGATAGAAGATAGAAGTTATCCATAGTTATTCGGATATATAAATTATATTATTGACAAACCAGCACACACAGGTGAAATTTACTCAAAAGTTGGCCAAAATTATATTAAGGGTATTTATGCCTATATATCGCTGCAGTGTCTAATATAATACTATAGAGATGCTTTAAAAAGTAAAACTATTAAATGTATGATTAATCAATGTATTTAATCTTATTAATATTTACAAAAAATAATTATATAAAAAAAAACAATTACGATACAGAAGTTATTTCTGGTTCTTTTAAAAGATTTGTTACTTCTTGAGAATAGGGCTTAATTTGTCTTTGTGGTAGTTTTCTGAGACTTGTGATGTGAGGCTCTGATGAAATTAAAAGTTGGTGAAACAAATCTTCCATAGTCTGCTTCTACTTTCTTTGTTCTTACTTTCTTGGGCCTTCTCAGATAGAGAACCTATAGGAACGACGGCATTTTGTACTATAATATACCCATGGATTAATATTCTGTGAATGGTAGTTTTCATATTATACCATGGATACCATTTCAAATAGACGACACGGTTTTCAGGGAAAATATTTTGAACTTTTCCTCATTTATTGCCAGCCCACTGGACATTGTCATCAAAATAATTCATAGCCTATAAATATTTTTTTTGCTTTTATGTCAGTTAATACTGTGATATTTCGTAATTAGAGAAAAATCGTCGCGCTGATTTTCACATTTGTAGGTAAGTTTTGCTCTATTTTGTTTAGGTGTTGCAGTTAGACGCAGCTATTTTTGGTGTCAAATGAAAGCTAAAGAAATGTTCTTTCAAAATATATAAACTATAGAGGTTGAGTGCAATTGAGTATGAACTTTTTCACTGTGTCAAAAAGAAGTAAACTGATAAAATATAGACTTAACTTCAAACCCATATATTTATAACATCATAAGTAATGAAAACTATTTAGTAATACGAAAATAAGATACAAACCTGAAGGTATAGGATCCATTAAGTTTTACGCCAAATATAAACTAAATACAATTTAAACATTGTTGTTAAACAAAAGCTCAAAATTGTAACAAATTACTCAACAAACAAAACTGTTTAAATCAAGTGTTGTGTTTTATCTGAATAAAAAGTTTCAAACGTTTTAAAGATCATTCATAGATGGTGCCATATGTCTTGTTCCTAAATTATGTTACTAATTTAAAATCAGAGTAACTTTGTTTTTTTTTATTTTGGCCAAAAATTACGTAAATTTCACCTGCGTGCAGCATACAAATCTCTTCAGCTTTATAATATTGGCATAGAAGTATAGATCCTGATATATAACCTACATTACTGGCAAGTTTCATCAAAATCTGTCCAATACTTTTTGCATAAAAGATTAACAAACATACATTTCCACAAACTTTCGCATTAATAATTTCAGTAGTAAGGATGGTGGCCCAACCCTAGTCTATGGTGGTTGGGAGTCAAACGGGGTGTAGCTTGACCCGTCACACCTACACTCGTAAATAGACGCTAATAAAGACAGACACGCGAACTTTTTATAGCTAAATGTGTCCATGTTCCATTAAAAAGTGCGTGTTACGAAATTATATTCAATTGTGGAAAAATTATGTTGCTTTTGTGGTATAAACGTCATGAGTTTATTGGTAGACGTGTGTAATAAATATACATACAGTTTTTACACGAAATTTTTTACGAATTACAGCTGAAATTAGAGTTACGGTTTACGTCAAATAACTTTGCCTGTCGAAATTGCCTACGACAGATTTCAGGATAGTCAAAATATAAGGAAACAGGCCAAGTGCGAGTTTGTCGGCCTGGTTGATATACATATTGGTATCAAATTTCAGTTTTCTAGCGCTAACAGTGACTGAAATTATCCGCGGACAGACAGACAGACATGGCGAAACTATAAGGGTTCCTAGTTGACTACAGAACCCTAAGAATACAATATTTATTCATACAATAGCTTCCACCAGCGATTTCACCCGCGTATCATGGTATCTACTCTGCTCACCCGAATAGAATGAGCCTATAGTAGTCTAGCCTACTAACAGAAGTTGGTGATTGATACACCCGTGCATCGGAGAGCACATTAATGTCGGTCCTGCGCCTGATCTCTCTCCGGTCGTGTCGGATCGCCGTCCCATCGGGTTATGAGAGTGAGGGAATAGGGGGTGCACCTGTGTCACAGCAAATGTGCAGCCACTATAATATGTCCTGCACAGCTGGCTGATCTCTTTATATGAGAACAGCCACCGTGGCCGGCAATCGGCTAGGACGCGACGCCATGATTAGTAAACATTTTGAATGAGCACTAGTAAAGTCAACTTCAGAACCGCAAATTTATTTGACAAGACCTGTACTTTCACCTAAAAATAAGCTAGTTCTAGGCTATAATTTTCCCTCAACACTCAAGGCTCGAACCTACAACCACTTGGTACATGTTTTGAACTCATGCACTTTAATGGTACAAATCATGGAGCGGTTAGACTTGTAGTGAAAGCTCCAAGTGTCGGGTGAACCGGTCAGTAGTGATGGGCCTGGTATTTTTAACCGACTTCAAAAAATAAGGTTCTGAATTCCACCGCTGTATTTTTAATTTTTATAAGAACTAACAGCCATACTAAAAGTTAGGTCCTAATTAAAATTCTGAACTGGGAATGTTAATATGATGTTGATGTTGATGGTGCTTATTGTTTGTGATAATGCTTAATTATTGAACTATGAGTTGTTTTCTGAGGTTTCGCCCGCGTCTACTGGCATTTTTATTTTTTTTAGTTAAAACGTAGCCTTCTTGGACTTATAGATCTTGGATATAGCAGATTTAGGTCATCTAAATAGTGAAATGGTCTTTCAAATTAGAGCAGATTCATAACATTAGCAAATAATTAAGTATCTATTCTTAACAAAAATGACATAAGCAATGCATTTTTTTAAAACAATCATATCTAAATTCTATCCCCAATTTCACAATCGACAGTTTTAACAAAACATCGATACCGCCTGCCACACAACATCGATACCACGGCCTCTCACTAGCGGGTCACGGGGCGGCCTCTTCTCACGACCGCGCTCAATATACTAATCAATTCATACTAACACGCAATGTGTGTGTATTGACACGTGGTTTTACTCGTACAGTTTAAATACGCGAATTGTAGCTCGTATTTAAGATACCTATAAGGATGTGAACTGCCTCGTTGATCTAGTTGTCGCATGGCCGACTGCTGTGCACGAGGTCTCGGGTCCGAAATCGCTTTGTGGGTTTTAGAAACTTTCACACAGCAGCCCGAGTCTGGAAGTTGGTGATTGATACACACGTGCATCGAAAAGCACGTTCATGTCGGTCCTGCTTGTAATCTCTCTCCGGTGGTGTCGGATTGCTGTCCCATCGCGCTATGAGAGTGAGGGAATAGGGAGTGCACCTGTGTCACAGCAAATGTGCGTGCACTATAATATGTCCTGCGCAGCTGGCTGATCTCCTTATATGAGAACAACCACCGTGGCTGACAATCGGCCTTGAACGTCTAACATGTGTAAAACTTCATCCTGCCCTCACCTGCCCGTGGTGCACCCTGCTGAACAACGGACGAGGCTGTGGCGACCGACTGGTGGCGGTATGACCACCACACAGCACCAAGAGGGATATTAAATGCCTTGCTCGGAGCTGGGCAGCAGCATCTCCGAAGCTAACAATATCCCACACTGCGCTCACCAACACGCATGGGCATGGGCAATGACCCCAGACTCACAGCGACAGATATTTTGGAATATTTACTTTAGTCACAATCTTTATTTGCAATACAGAAAAAACCTGCATATCAACTTTGAACCACAATGCCACAGTATGACATTGCAATAGTCTCCCCTTTGACGTATCTAAGTAATCACCTAATAGGAACGAACACGCTATGTTACTGCCACGCAATCTTGTGTCTGTATGTCCGTATTGAGGAAATTGAAAGACAATTGGTTTAGCTATTAGTAATGTCGCGCCCCGGGTTTGTATGGTTCAAATGTACCGACGCGAGCAGGTCAACTTACCCGAATCTTAAGTAATTTCTGATTTCCTTGTTTAACTCCGAAACTTCTTACAATTCAAATGTAACTGTATAAACTATGATATTTCGCAATAAAAAGTTTTTTACAGTTACATTTAAATTGTAAGAAGTTTCGGAGTTAAACAAGGACATCAGAAATTACTTTGTGGGATATTATAACCGCCAATCATAAGATCACGCCTCATATTGAATGTAAACTTAGGTAAAATATGAAAAAACCATTTTCGCATTCACCTTAAGAGCCCAACTTTACCTTATGGTCAATTTACCGTCTCCGGAAATATCAACCGGTTAACCTTATCAACCGGATCTCTCCAAATGATAATTCTTATACAGAAGTCGTATAACCGGCTCAAAAACATCAACCTAAAACCAAGTGCGAGTCGGACTGGCGCACGAAGGGTTCCGTACCATTATATGTAAAAGAATATGTATTTTATTCTAGTAGTCAGTTTTTGTTGTATCTTTTTGCGACAACAATAATACATTATTAACGGCCAGTTTTATAGGTCCCAGGCTAAATTCTAGATAGACAGTCTTACCAAGGGGTGCCAGGTTGCCCAGGTAACTGGGTTGTGGAGGTCAGACAGGCAGTCACTCCATGTGGCACACTGGTTCTCAGCTGCATCCGGTTAGACTGGAAGCCGACCCCAACATAGTTGGGAAAAGGCTAGGCAGATGATGATGTATTTCGGTTGCCGTTATAACAACAAATACAAAAAATTACAAAAAAGTATTAAGGGGCAATGGTACGGAACCCTTCGGTTAAGCAACGCTTGGCGCGGTCGGTCCGTGGATGGGTGACCATCTTTTCATAACGAGTTCTGCCGTGTTTCGGAAGGCACGATACGGATAGTCAGAAGCCACAAAGTCTGACAACCAGTCTTACCAACGTGCAGGTTGCCCAGGTAACTGAGTTGTGGAGGTCAGATAGGCAGTCGCTCCATGTAAAACACTGGTTCTCAGCTGCATCCGGTTAGACTGGAAGCCGACCCCAAAAATAGTTGGGAAAAGGCTAGGCAGATGGATGGTACGGAACCCTTCGTGTGCGAGTCCAACTCGCACTTGGCCAGTTTTTTTACTATTTGAGTACGGAACCCAAAACCTAACAGTACTATCAACCAAATGAGATATTGCGACAAAAAACTACTGTGTCAACCGACAATCATAAAAAAATATCTAAATACACATTCAAAACGACCATTCTTTTAGCGAGGACTCAAAACTGCCCATAGACACCGTTATTCGTTCTTATTCACGACCATAGACAGCGTAATTATTTTCCACATCGCGTGCGGCACGCAACATGGCGGATGCCGCCCGAATTTTGAAAACATCCGAATTTATCTAAGCAATCATTTGTCTAGACTAGAAATATTTAGGTTAGATTCATTGAGAGGGGACTTGTGGGTTTAGCTTAGATCATATTTCTGGATTAATTAGTTTAATTACATGATTAAGGTCATTGCTATGAGCTACTTGCTAAAGTATGTCTAATTTACTGTTAGACATGGCAATCTTTTGATTAATTGGTCGTAGCTAAACTCTTTAGCAGTCTATCGTAGACTAGTGGTTTGCCCCGACTTTGCACGGGTTTAAATTGTATAACAAAACTTGCCTCCTGAATGTCCACATATTATAGTGGCTGCACATTAGCTGTGACACAGGTGCACTCCCTATTCCCTCACTCCCATAGCGCAGTGACGACAATCCGACACCACCGGAGAGAGATCACAAGCAGGACTGACATTTACGTGCTCTCCGATGTAGGTGTATCAATCACCAACTTTAAGCCCCAGGGTGCTTTGTGCGAGTTTCTTAGACCCACAAAGATATTCCGGATCGACCCAGAAATGGAAAAAGACCCGTGCTCAGCGGCTACTAGAGGGTCTTCAGAAAAAAAATACATTAAATCATAATCCTCAACAATAGTTTTTTCATAAATATGTATAAAACCGGCCAAGTGCGAGTCGGACCCGCGCACGAAGGGTTCCGTGCCATTATCTATGAAAAATAAGCGCACCTATTACTGTACAACTCGCCAAAATACAAACATTTCGACATCAAAAATACACAAAGTTAACTATATATCACAGTCTCAGAAACTACTGACTACATCTCGTTCAAAACCAATTTTCGTTGGTACTTTTTATTGAGATCTATAACATATATTTTTTAAAGATTTCTTTCTTTGGTAGTTCAAAAAAAAAAGTAAATAAAATGCCTAATACCCACCCATTCTTTAAAATCATTAAGCAAGGCGAGTTGTCCTGATTCTCCGATCTCCCCCTCGATCCAACTTTTTAAGCGACACACATTAGCTCCCCTTATTACGGTGAAAGTTAAAAATGTTCGTCATTAGTAACAGTTCAGACTTAACTGGACAGTTAACAGGTTAAGTTTTATTGCGGCTATCTATCTGCAGTTTAATTAAAGCGTGTTAACTAGTTTTAGAGGTAAGTTGTAACTGAGGTTCATGGTTAGTTAATGTTTGTTAAGTAGTTGTAAGTTTTGATAAGGCGTGATTTTTGTTCGTTCATTTATTTGCCTGTTTTATTTTTATATTTTTTTTGGATATTTTAGCTTTTACTATTTAAGCATAGGGCAGACACATCGACCCACCTCAATTTGTATATTTTTTCAATAGATTTTCAACCTTATTTCATCTTAATTTGTCAAATTCGGATAAGTTGACCTACAACCAGCTGTACTTTTGAAAAATTGTTTAGCTACCTGTATTATAAAAAAAAAATGAGAATGTTAATTTTCACACAAAAAACTGCTGAGCAGATTTTCGTGTCCTTTAGCATATATAAAACTTCAATTAAGCCGTGTATTACCACAGTATTAAACAGATCTCAAAATCCAAGCGAGCGAAGTTGCTCTAAAAACAAGTTCTAGTCATATAATATATGCAAAAAAATCTAGACAGGTTAAATATACCTGTAGAACCTGCAGTAAAAACCCTCAATAATTGCATACAGTAGGTAATAACACTATTTTCTCATGAAACTTTCTACTTGTTTTATAACCTGTGTTGAAACTTTGATTGATAGCTTGAGTTCAGTGAAAGGGTTCAATGGCGCTTAGGTCTTTTTGAAGTGTATGATTTTGACGTCTTGTTGTAAGAAATAAGATTTTTTTTTTGCTAGAAACATGTAGTGGTTTGAAGAGCTCGTGGCTAAGTCAAAGCCGCGCGGATCGATCGATCATTAGGAGCAACGCTTGGCGCGGTCGGTCCGTGGATGTGACCATCTATTCATGAGAAGTTCTTCCCTGTTACGGAAGGCACGATAAACTGGTGGGTCCCGGCTGTCATTTGAACATCTTTGGCAGTCTTTACGGGTAGTTAGAAGCCAGAAAGTGTGTCAGAAGCTAGAATGTCTTGCCAAGGTTATCGAGTTGCCCGGATTACTGGGTTGTGGAGATCAGATAACCGTTCGCTCCATGTGAAACCCTAGTTCTCAGCATCTAATTAGACTGGAAGCCGACCGGGAAAAGGCTAGGCAGATGATACATTTTATACCAGAATATAATTGGACATAGTAACGAAATGGACAGAAATATGTCAATTCGTACGTTCGGCTCGGACGCGCTATTGTGCGATAGGCTTTTGTTACGTCGTGTCGNTTCTACGTATTTTATAAACCTGTGTTGAAACTTTGATTGATAGTTTGAGTTCAGTGAAAGGGATCAATGGCGCTTATGGCTTTCTTGGAGTGTATTCTTTTGACGTTTAACTGCAGTTGTAAGGTTAGAACTGCTTAGTTTGATGAGATCTTTTGACCCTATGTATCTTTGTTTCATGTCCGCTAAACAGTAAAAGAAAGTTTTGAAGCGATATAGTATGAGTCGGACTCGCGCACGAAGGGTTCTGTACGAAAAATTGCGTTTGTTGTATGGGATCCCCCTAAAATACTTATTTAGATACTAGCTTCTGCCAGCGGTTTCACCCGCGTCCTGTGGAAACTAGTCGGCGCCACCCGGATAAAAAGTAGCCTATAGCCTTCCTCGATAAATGAGCTATCTAATATTCAAAGAATTTTTCAAATCGGACCAGTAGTTCCTGAGATTAGCGCGTTCAAACAAACAAACTCTTCAGCTTTATAATTTACTAGCCGTTTTCCCGCGGTTTCACTCGCATCCCGTGGGAATTACTGCCCGTACCCGGATAAAATATAGCCTATGTCACTCGTGGATAATGTAGCTTTCGAATGGTGAAAGAATTTTTAAAATCGGTCCAGTAGTTTTTGAGCCTATTCATTACAACCAAACAAACAAACAAACAAACAAACAAACAAAGTTTTCCTCTTTATAATATTAGTATAGATGTAGTTAGTTTTTACAGCAGCTGTGAAAATTTCAGCTCTCTAGTTATTATGGTTCACGAGATACAGCCTGGTCTGACGGACAGCGAAGTCTTAGTAAAAGGGTCCGTTTTACCCTTTCTATGTAGGTACGTTTTACCCTGTATTATATGGAACCCTGAAACTGCCAATAAATAAGTACTGATTCTTTAAGGTAACCTTTTATAAAGAACCATACCAGAGAGGCTTACATTTTTCCACAAACAAAATCGATTCATGTCCACTACAAAAAAAAAGCAAATATACCCTCCATAAACGTCAAATGGAACGACAAAGCGCGGGAAACATGACAGCTGTCACCGAACCAAGATGGCCGCCGCGGACTCATTAACGGCGCAAAGGATTTAACCCATTATGCCTTCGGGACTGGCTTTGTGCAAGCAAAGCGTGGTCGCTCGAAATTTCATGTCGAAATCAACGGATATTTCGTTTTAAAGCCTATTTTCGGTTATTCAGCTGGGAAATTCGGTAATAACTAGCCGTATTGAGCGAATTACCGGACGAAAGGGTAATTGTCTCCTATGGGACGGCTGTTTTAAGTGTTATGGCGCTGAAGTTTTCGGACGAAAATCAAATATTTATTTTGTGGTTAAATTACAAGTTTGGAAGCCACAATGGGTTGTAATGTCGACTTTCACATAGTTATCGTTATTTTAACGACATCTCTTGTTTGGGGACCAAGAATAAAAATATTTAACGCCCTTAATAGAAAAAAAATAATGATTTTGCAAACAGTGAAGACCATAGGGTAAACTAAGTCTCTTTAGTCCCCACTGTGGAATAGGCCTATCCAGGCTAAAATAGTGACAAAATGAGTACCCATGTATTTTATCATTTGTGTTAGTAGCACCCATAACACAAGCTAATTAATAGCTTACCATGGGGCTAACCGACCGTGTGCGAAAAGGTGTCCCGATATATTTTATTCAGCAGATTACACAGCTAAGTACTAGTATATTTTGTAAAAAAAAAACTTCAAATAATTTTCGTAATCCGGTATAAATTATAATGTCCATCTAATTACCGTTAAAAACTAAATAACACACGCAAAGAATAACAAAATTCGAGCTTATTTTTGAAACTGACGTTGACAGGCTCGGTTTTCGGTCGAAAACATCTATTTTTGTACAAAAAACAAACCGCCCCACCTTACCACATGCCAGTCAAGTGTAAAATTAAGTATACAGTACAATTTTTAACGGCATCGGGTACCTGAAAGGGCGTGAAATTTAATATAGAAAAAAGTTTATATAGCCCACTTGATTTAAGGTGTATGCGACGACTAGAAGCGGGAAATTCAAATATAAAATGTTTTTTTCATGTTTTACCTAAGTTAACATTCAATATGAGGCGTGATCTTATGTTTCGCGATTATTATACACCACAAAGTAATTTCTGATATCCTTGTTTAACTCCGAAACTTCTTACAATTCACATGTTGCTAGAATATACTATGATATTTCGCAATAAAAACGTGCTCTAATAACATGTGAATTGTAAGAAGTTTCGGAGTTAAACAAGGACATCAGAAATTATTTTGGTACATATCTCATTCGTGTACAGGCTAAATGATTTTCAAGCGCAGAATTATGTTTCTCCTTTTACCAATCGAACATCAACCTACCTCCATCCATTGTGACGAGGTTGAAAATCTATTGCAGAAAATTGACAGATTGTGGTAACTTGATGTGCTGTTGCCTCTACATTAATTCATCACCAAGTATACTATGGGGACTTGCGAAGCTACGTCGAGTATAGCAAAAAATCTTACTTAATAAATTCCCACATATTGTCTCATTGTCATGTTTCGTATGTAAAGCCTTATATTTGGGACAAGGTGACTCAATCTATCATATGCAGTCATTTCTTTAGGTAAGTTGATTGGTACAGATAGCAGGTCAACCTGAATCTGTCTTCACCATCATCTGCCTAGCCTTTTCCCAACTATGTTGGGGTCGGCTTCCAGTCTAACTGGATGCAGCTGAGAAACAGTGTTTTACATGAAGCGACTGCCTATCTGACCTCCACAACCCAGTTACCCGGGCAACCCGATACCCATTGGTAAGACTGGTTGTCTGACTTTCTAAGTTCTGACTACCCGAAACGACTGCTAAAGATGCCTTCCTCGACAAATGGGCTATCATAAACTGAAAGTAATCCTCAAATCGGTCCAGTAGTTCTTGAGATCAGCTCATTCAAACAAACTTTTCAGCTTTGTAATATGACATCTATATTCATGAACTAGCCGTTTTCCCGCGGTTTCACTCGCATCCTGTGGGAATTACTGCCCGTGCCCGGATAAAATATAGCCTATGTCACTCGTGGATAATGTAGCTTTCGAATGGTGAAAGAATTTTTAAAATCAGTCCAGTAGTTTTTGAGCCTATTCATTACAACCAAACAAACAAATAAAGAAAGTTTTCCTCTTTATAATATTAGTATAGATGACAATAATACACGTTTTACTGCCAATCCGTGGGTTATTTTAACAGTTCAGTTAAAATAAACTGGAGCGGTTATTATAAAGGCATTATGTGACCAGACTGCTGTCACCGGAAGTGCGTAGTGATTATAACGGACGTCACTTCCGGCCGTCACGGTCTGACTGTCAGACTATGGGAAGGGTCTGAAACGTTGTTTTGTGTGGTACAGACAACAGCAGGTCACGGGACCCGAATCTGACAAATTTTACCTACCAAACATTAACCTTCCACTATTGTGATAAGGTTGAAAATCTATTGCAGGAATTTGATAGATTGTGGTAACTTCATGTGCTGTCGTCTGTACATAGTTTTGAAGTTTAGGTTATTCTTCAGGTTAATAAAAGCTACACTTGACACGTAGTCAGAAGCCAGAAAATCTGGCAACCAGTCTTACCAAGGAGTATCAAGTTGTCCGGGTAACTGGGTTGTGGAGATCAGACAGGCAGTCGCTCCATGTGGCACACTGGTACTCAGCTGCATCCAGTTACACTGGAAGCCGACACTAACATAGTTGAGAAAAGGCAGGTAGATGATGTTAAGCTATTTTTGGCCGGGTTCATTTTTGTATGTTTGGCAGTAGGCGGGATAGTTACAAATTGATATTCCCGGTTATTCCATAATTATTGTACGGACGACAGCACATCAAGCTACCACAACCTGTCAAATTACTGCAATAGATTTTCAACCTTATCACAATAGTGAAAGGTTAATGTTCGATTGGTAGAATTTGACAGATTCCGGTACCGTGACCTGTTGTCTGTACACCGTATGTATTTTTTGATTAGTACAGTTTTTCGATTGGAACGTTCAAGTAAAACATTGTGTAATCATTAATTACATCAATCAAAACTAACACTAGCAACAATTAAAAACACATAACCCTAAACTCACTATAATTCATTTCACCAACTCCCACGTCCGGGGTACTTTATACCCCAAGCAATTACAGGTTAAAATAAATGAGAGCATTAAACCCCATAACAGGGATGGCGAACCTTACGTGCCTAATTCATTAAAATCTATACTAATATTATTAAGCTGAAGAGTTTCTTTGTTTGTTCGAACGCGTTAATCTCTGGAAATACTGGTCCGATTTTATCGAGAAAAGCTACTTTTTATCCGGGTGCGCGGAGTAGTTCCCACGGGACGCGGGTGAAACCGCTGGCGGAAGCTAGTCATGCATAAAATTCATGTTATTAATATACAAATATTTTATATGCACAATAATGACGTGTCCAAATTATTTTTCTACTTGCCATTGGTTGGCCATCCCTGGCCCTAGAACAAAACAAATGAATCCATTTTAGGGTAAAGCGACTTTACTTTTTTACGGTAAAAAAAAACCGTTATTTGTCCATCTCATTTCCCGCCCTATTTTACGGTTCGGTGGTGGCAGCTCACGCTTGACCGTTTTGGTACCCTTTTGCAGGTGATTTGGAATAGGTAATAATATGAATATTGGTGTTTGTCTATTGGTTTGATCGATGGTAAAGTTAAGCAACGCTTGGCGCGGTCGGTCCGCGGATGGGTGACCATCTTGTCTTAACAAGTTCTTCCGTGTTTCGGAAGGCACGATAAATTGGTAGATCCCAGCTGTCATCCGACCATCTTTGGCAGTCGTTACGGGTAGTCAGAAGCCAGAAAGTGTTAAAACCAGTCTTGCTAAAACGTATCGGGGGGCCCGGGTAACTGGGTTGTGGAGATCAGAAAGGCAGTCGCTCCATGTGGCACACTGGTACTCAGCTGCATCCAGTTAGTCTGGAAGCCGACCCCAACATAGTTGGGAAAAGGCAGATGTATGCTTGTACTTGAAATGACCCTTCTGTTTCTTTCTCACGTATATTTTATCGATTTTTATTATTACGATGGCAATAAAGTACTGCTATTAATGTTCTGTANCGGGTAACTAGGTTGTAGAGGTCAGACGTCGAATTCACATAGTCAACCACGGCGGCTATCCTCATATAACTCCTTATATGAGGATAGCCGCCGTGGTTGACTCCATCAGCCAGCTGCACAGGACATATTATAGTGCACAAGCATTTGCTGTGACACAGGTGCACTCCCTATTCCCTCACTCTCATAGCGCGGTGGGACGGCGCCCGACACCACCGGAGAGAGATCACATACTTGATATACAAAACAAATGATATGAACAAATTATCGCCAACTAAAATTTTGCGTGCGGCTCTTAAAGTACAAAAGTCGGCTTTTCTCTCAACTTTTCAGCTTAAAGTGTAGTTTTATTATTAAAAAGAAAACTATCCGTTCAAAGTTAGTTTTTAGTTCAAGAGATTTAACCTGGGGTTTGACCGGAGTGAATTTATCAAACTTTTGACACCTCTCCCAGAAAATAATTGTTTAAACATTTAACTATAACGAGATATTTATTTATCGGTAAGCGGTTGACATGGTATGGGCATGTTATGAGGAGGGATGAAACACATGTAACAAAAAGGGTGCTAAGTATGAATGTAGAGGGAGTGAGAGGGAGAGGAAGACCAAAGAAAAAATGGATGGATTGCGTGGAAGATGACATGAGTAAGAAGGAAGTGAATGTCAGTATGACGGGTGACAGGGAGAAATGGAAGCAGAAAACTTATTGCGTCGACCACAAATAAAATTGGGAACAGGGCAGGAAGATGATGATGAGATATTTATTTATTACTTATTTACTAACATAGATTTAAGTTTATATATACTAACAAGTTATGTATTTTATAAATTATATATGTTAGTCTATAAGGTATATATCTATGGGCCAATGTAGCCTGAAAATAAAGGTGATTTGATTTGATTTATAGAAAGAAGAAAGTATCTAAGTATTATAAATCTAAAGAGTATGTTTGTTTGTTTAAACGACACACTACTGATCCAATTTAAGTAATTTCGGTGTTAGATAGCCCTTTTAACCAGGAAGACTATAGACTACTTTTTATCTGGCTGCGCGAAGAAGTTACCATCGAGACTTGGTACAACCACTGCCCGAAGTCGGTATGCACATACCGACTTCGGGCAGTTATTATTAACCTAAATGGGCAGAGTAAAAATTAACTTCATGTTTAAATCAACTTTATACCCCTAAGAAGTGAAGGAAATACACATATTCATACTTTCATACAAATTTTCATTAATTCAGGATAACGATTACGATGTGAGTGAAACCGCGGCCTAGAGTTAGTCAAATTCAATGTAATATTGTCCGCACAGAGTATAGGCACGAATTTAAATGAACCAGTATGGACTGTACCATACGGTACACATAGTCTCTAACGACGAGAGCTAAAAAACTTTATTCATACATAATAAGCAATTCCTTGTTCATAACGACATCGTTATTTCCACATTCCCTACATAAACCTTAGCTACACACTGCCGAAACCCACCCAAATAAAAAAAGAACAAAAAAATAATATTCTTACAATAAAAGAAGGGTATTTTTGACCACCTGTCGCGGCATGTGGGTTAACCCACAACTTACACAAAATTCAACCTTAATCTTTAACGCACAAAGTTGAATTTTCATTGTTGTACTTTTGAATTTTAATACTACCTTCTACCTGGTAATCTTTTTATGGAAAAAAACGAATTTTAATATGGCTGGCTTTCTTTCGGTTATGCTAGACGGTCTTAGTTTTATATCGTTCAATATTCAAAATGTTTGATAATGCTTGAGCCTGAGGTGCTTTGTGATGGATCAACTTTTAATTTTACGTTTGGGGGAATAAAAAATATTGATTTGTATTGGCAGGTGGGTTTTGAAAGGAGATTAATTTTGGCAGAGTGTCTTTAGAGTTGTTTCGTAATGTAACATGAAGGTTGAAGAGCTCGTGGTCAAGTGACAGCCGTTAGGGTCTATAGATCTTGAGGTTTAGCAAGGTTTGGCGCGGTCGGTTCGTGGAGGGGTGACCATCTTCATAGTTATAACCATTTTAGTACTTTTAGTTTTAGATAGCTCATTTAACAAGGGTTATAATTCTTTCAAACTGCGTACACATAATAATTCCTAAGCAAACGCGAGTGAAACCGCTGGCGGAACCTAATTTGCTAAAATTCTACTGCTAGGAACCAACAACAAAATACACAGCACAAAAACCTTACTATCCCTTCTTATAAAGCCTTATTCCTTTCTTAAAAACCTTACTATCCTTTCTTACTTTCTTAGAAAGCCTTATTCCTTTCTTAAAAACCTTACTATCCTTTCTTAAAAAGTCTTTTTCCTTTCTTAAAAACCTTACTATCCCTTCTTAAAAAGCCTTATTCCTTTCTTAAAAACCTTACTATCCTTTCTTAAAAACCCATCCTTCTTTCTTAAAAAAAACTTCTATTTTAAAAATCAAGCCAACATACAGGGAGCAAGTACTAATTCTTTCAGAATATTCATAGCCTACACTAGGGGGGAGATAGAATCTCTTGCGCATAATTAGCTCAAGTTCTCAAGCAAGTAGGACGGTAAGATCGCCTTGGTAACTTAGGCATATACGACTAGGTTTTGTGCTGCAGTTTTGCCTGCGTTGTAGGGAACTGCCTCGTTGGTCTAGTGGTCGCATAGCGCGACTGCCGATCACAGGTCTCGGGTTCGATTCCCGGGCCAGGCCGAAATCGCTTTGTGGGTTTTAGAAACTTTCACAAAGCAGCCTGGAGTTTGGAAGTTGGCGGTGTTACACCCCCGTGCCTGGGAGGGCACGTAAAGCCGGCGGCCTCGAATGCTACTCAGTAGCAGTCGTATATAAATCCACGTCAGAGGCCGTCAGGCGGATTTGAGAAAACTCTGACACTAGGGCTTGTAAGGTGATTAAACCTGCAGCGAGTGAGATATGAAGAAGAAGAAGGGAACTGTTTTGCGCACCAGGGTAAAAAAGGGCGCGGTAACCTTTTGTGTGATGAGTATGTTTGTTGGTTGTGATCTGGGTGTTATATATGTGTATTTATAGAAATATACACGTAATTATATGTAGTTTATCAGTTGTGTTAGCACCCATAACACAATGGGGTTAACCGACCGTGTGAAAAGGTATGCCAAAATTATTATTGTAAGTAGTTCCCTCAGGAAGCGGGTGAAACCGCGGGCCGAAACTAGTCTAAGCATACCGACAAAACTTCTAGCTGATGTAGATGCTGATATTTACCTGTAACAAAAGATAAAATAATTAAGTATTAGTACTAAAGTTTCGGACATTTATTTATTGTTCAACATATTTTTAAAATCTTTAAATATATGTAATTATAAAATACAAGAATATAAAGTTAGTACAAATGATTTATTGGCAGTAAATAATATAGCTAAGCTACGCGCGAGTTACCGCGGCCCTGGTACACTGTGGGCTCAAGAAGGAACACGGTGGGTTTTAGTCAGTAAGAGTCTGACACTCTCACACTCTTACCCACTAATACCCACCTCACGCTGCACCCACAGCGGGAGGGGTCATCTGATGATTTCCCATCGATAAAAAAGTAATACAGCTAAGCTTGTATATCAGAATAATATTCTTAGGTAGCCCTATACTTTTAATCCGGTTGCGGTGAGTAGTAGGGAACTACCACCGTTTATGAGAGCTAGTATTATACTAAAATCACTTAATTTAAATAGGCACTATATTTACAGCAATTTAGCGACCACTTCTATAGGTCCCAGATAAGTTTTAGATAGCTATCTGACAGATCATGCCATAAAAAAGTTATCAAAATTAAAAGCATTTCTATAGCGTTATGTATCAGATATATTTATCTGGAAGCTGTGAAAGTGGCGCTTAGACTACTTTTCTATGGCATTAACTAGCAGATAGCTATATAGAACTTTGTCTGGAACCTGTGAAACTGACCCTTATAATTTTGACTACTTTCTACAGTTTTACTTAGCTAGGTAGCTATTTAGAACTTTATCTGAAACTAGCCGTAAAATGTAATTGTATAAAACCCCGCGTATAGTCCGCACCCAGACATTCGCGATGTCACCGACATCAGGTACGTACTTTACAACAATGGCGCACGTTTTTAGAAGCCAGCTATTCTTATGCAAAGCGGTGGCCCTTGTGGGGCCATTAGACTCGCGTATTGGTTAGGGGATTGATGAGTCATTTCTATTTGGTTGTTATTTTAATAATTATGTATATGAAAATCACAGCAAAAATTCAATTGGTAATAAAAACAATAAACCTTAAGATAAAAATGTTATGCACATATACTAAGATGTACACACGACAGCAGGTCAGCCTACCCGAATATGTCAAATTTTACCAATCGAACCTTCCACTATTGTGATAAGGTTGAAAATCTATTGCAGAAATTTGACAAATTGTGGTAACTTGATGTGCAGTCTGTACCTGGGATCGAACCCACACACTTCTACTTAAGAGGCAGGCGGCAGGCCACGGCGTACAACCACGACTTAAAATAATACTGTCTATTTGTTTATAAATCTGTTTGCTATAAATATTTCGTACCGCCTTTTTTGACCCGACTTCCAAAAAAGACATTCCCAATTCACTTTTTACTTAATTTTTTTTTTTAATTTTCTCCCTCAACCCTTAAAAAACCCAAACAAACAAAACATATTTCCCCATTTTCACTAGAATTTACGCAACCACAGAATTTAAATATGAACAAAGAAATATGCTGTGGTGTCAATCACCTGCATATGTTCACAATTGGCATGGCATTATAATTATTAATATTAATATATTACATATAAATATATAAACATTATCATGCAGGCGGCGTTGACTTTGACGTGAGACAGGTATTTGCATTGTTTTGCGTGGGGCTATCAAATACGCGGCTATAACAGCGGGTGATATTTAATTTGGATATTTACCATTAGTCACCACTATGCCGATCCCAATATTCTATCTATCTGTGGATTACATACTAGAGATAGGAATTTGACGTTATTTGTATGGAACTAATTTCAAATTCCTATCTCTAGTAGTCAAATACAGAGATAGATAGTTTATTGAATTCGGCAGTACCTAAGTAGTGGAAGAAAGAACGTATTGAGAGTAATGGAATGTTATTATTCGGTAGTCACATATTCATCATCTGCCGAGCCCTTTCAGCCTGTCAGCTTCCAGTCTAACTGTATGCCACATGGAGCCTGCCAATCTGATGTCCACAACTCAGTTACCCGGGCAACTCGATACCCATTAGTAAGACTGGTTGTCAGGACTTCTGCTTCTTGACTACCCGTAACGACTGCCAAAGATGTTCAAATGGACAGCCGGGACCCACCAGTTTATCGTGCCTTCCGAAACACGGAAGAACTCATTATGACAAGATGGTTACCCATTCACGGACCGACCGGGCCAAGCGTTGCTTAACCTTATGATCGATCGATCCGCGCGGCTTTGACTTAGCCACGAGCTCTTCAATTACGGGTATTTACTAAACCCTGTAAAACCCATCAGTACATGGTATACATAGAGTGTAAATACGATTGTCTAACACAGAACCAACACTACGGGACGTTAAAAGCTTGCGACACTACTTTCAATGACGTGAAAGCTTTAACCCTTCAAAACACACTTTTGTCTTCTTTTTCACCGACTTCCAATAAAAGAGGTGTCTAATTCAAGTTGTTTTTTGCGTAACATCTACGTCTTGCAAGATACTGTGAATTTAATTGACATAGTTTTAAAAACATACCTCTTTCTAGCAATCGGGTAACGATAGTTTAGGAAATTAGTATATTTCTTTTTTATAGTTAGATCTTTGCACTAAACTACTACTATAAGATTTTTGTCTAAATTCGTTCAGTAATTTTCACTTAATAAAGTAACAAACTAACAAACAACCATCCAATATTAAGTTGCAAAAAATCTGAAAGTAAAACATATCCTTTACTTCCAATTTAGGCTTAAAAAATCCAATCAAAAACTCCGAATAATGAAAAAACTGATCAAGTGCGAGTTGGACTCGCGCACGAAGGGTTCCGTACCATTATCTATGAATAATTTCTGGTTTCACACATTTATTGTATGGGGACCCCCATTAATATTTTTTTTTCAAATTTTTTGTATTTGTTGTTATAGCGGCAAGGGAAATACATCATTTGAGAAAATTTCAGCTTTCTAGCTACCTATCATGGTTAATGAGATACAGCGTGGAGACAAACAGACAGACAACGAAGTCTTAGTAATAGGGTTCCGTTTTACCCTTTAGGTATGGAACCCTAAAAATAAGTCTCGTTTTGCGAGTAAAGCCGGCTGCAGTACCGAGTGACATACGAGTACATTCAACGGGAGGATTTTAATTAAAAATTCCGATATGCTGGCGAGGCGCCAGTATTAATTAATATACAAATAATAATGTCTGTCGTAAATATTCGAATATTGCGTATTGTTTGATTGATCAAAATATTATTTCGAATAAAAATTTCAGTTTCCACCGTAGTAGAGAAGTTTTTAAACACACACTACACTTTTTTTTACGGTTTTATTCCTTTTAACTAGTAGTGTCACTACTATATCCCGAGGGAACTACTTGCCACACCTGGGCAAAAAAGCCTATCGGTAGTCTTTATCCAGTAATTCCTAAGATTAGCGCAATCAAAACAAACAGTTTAGCTTGCTGTGATATTAGTAAATGTATCTAAACTAATATTATAAAGCTAAAGAGTTTGTTTTTTTGAACGCGCTAATCACAGGAACTACTGGTACGATTTGAAAAATTCTTTCAGTGTTAGATAGCCCATTTATCGAAGAAGGCTATAGCTTTTATCCGGATGCGCCGAGTACTTCACACGGGACGCGGGTGAAATCGCTGGCAGAAGCTAGTAATAGATAAATGTTATAAAACAAAATACATTGCTGCAGTTTGTCTGTTAACTCAAAAACAACTGAACGGACTTTCATACAGTTTCCACCAATAGATAGAGAGATTCATGAGGTTCCCGAGTGCAGCCGGGGCGTGTCTCTAGTTTAATATAACCTTGATATATTTAACTTGTTGAATTCAAGTGTTTAATTCTCTCAAATTGGATGCGAGCCAAAAGCGTGCATTTGCTTTGAGAGAGCTGAAGAGCTTTGCTCTGAATGCTATTGAGTGCCTTAATGACTACTTATTGACTAGCTGTTGCTCACAGTTTTACCTGTGACCTGGAACTGCTGGCTTCAGGATAGAAGTTATTTACTATTCTCCAGAAGTACATCTTAGAGCTCTCGCACACTACAGATTTTCAATCGGCCGACAGTTTTATCGGGCTGATTAGATGATTTGTTGGGTACATAACCAAAACAGTCGGCCAATTGTATTTTTAGAGTTCTGTACCGAATAAAACGGGGCTTATAATTAAGATTTAGCTGTCAGCCTGTCCGTCCGTTTGTCACCAATCTGCATCTCATGAACTGTTGTAGTTTAGACAGCCCCGGATCTAGGGGGGGGCAAGCCGGGGCCTATGCCCCGGGCGGCAAATTCAGGGGGCGGCGAAATGCATTATTTAGAAACGAATAGACAACTTATAATTTACGTAAATTTGCTACAGAATAAATAAAAGAACTTTCACTCTTATTTTACTATGACCATATCAACTCAACCGATACCCAGGGGCAGCACACGGAAAATGTGACATAATAATCGCGAGGCGCCCACCTAGGCGTATTCCAAAAAGCGCGCCCTTTCGCCCGTAGGAACGAAAGACCACGAACACACGGATGCGTGCAAAGTGCGAAGTGTGTTCGCGGATAACTTCGTCGTTTATGAGCCGATTTTGATATTTTTTTTTTATATGAAAGGGTCTGCTGCACATTGGCTCCCATTGTCATCAAGTCAGTGTCTGATGGTGGAAATTGTAGGCAAGCATCAGGTGAAAACTTGAAATTTATTTGTACATATCGAATGAGTCTATATGACCGTGAAGATTTGGACCTTACCTGATGTTGGAGACGACAAAAGATCAGGGTAACTTCACATCGGTATATAGCAACTAAGTATTTGGGCTTATTTTTTACACCGAAATATGTTAAGACTGCCATTTCTGACCTGATAGCGAAGGCAAAGTGCAGCTTAGGGAACTCCTTAACGGTTGATAGCAGCCACCTTGTA
>NWSH02000305.1:6050066-6061954 GCA_002382865.2 Heliothis virescens
CGCTCGCGTCCTAGAGTTACTTCCTGTTCTTCTTTTTAGTCATTAAACTAAAAAAATCGCGCTCGCTTCGCTCGCGTCCTAGCCTTACTTCCTGTTCTTCTTTTTTGTCATTAAACTAAAAAAAACGCGCTCGCTTCGCTCGCGTCCTCCAATTGCAACGTACTGTTCGTTTATGTATAGTCTTATCTCAAAATAACAAAAGGGGTCGCGGTTGCTCCGCTCGGGCATCTTTTACTATTTTCTGCTGTTTTTTATTTTCTTCAAACATATAAAAAAAAGCGATTTTTTTTTATTTGCCAACATCCTCCATCACCCGTCCAAAAAACAATCTTGGTATAGTAACTCGAGGAATAGTTCAAGTTTGGTCGAATCGACCCTTAGTGGACATCTGATAGCTGAAGAAGTAAAATTATAAAGATGATAAAAGGAAAAATAAATATAAGTCGACGGGGGCGGCATATTTCACTTTTTGCCCCGCCTAAAAAAAATTGAAGATCCGGGGCTGAGTTTAGATGTGAAATCAGAGATAATGTATTTCCATTGCAGCTATAACAACAAATACTGAAAACTAAAATAAAATACATATTTTGAGTGGCTCATTTACAACAAAAAATATTTTTGGCCGTTTAATAGATAATAGAACGGAACCCATCGTACACAACTCCAATTGACCCTTAACCGGTTTTAATACTACCAAGTCAGCATTAAACTTAAGTTCTTATACCGTCCACTCAGCAGCAACTACCTTCTATTTAAAGTTAAGTAAAGTAAATAAAGTAAAGTAGCAAGAAAATTCTCTCTGACTTCTACAGACACAAATTGATTAAACACAACTAGAAGATTTCCCCGCGGGTCAAGTTATTTATTTGTTATAATGTAAATCAACAGTTTTCTAAAAGAAACAAGTATCTCAAGTATAAACTTACAGTAACTAGAGCCTTAAATAATCGTTATTTTAGTATACAGACAACAGCAGGTCAACGTAAACGAATCTGTCAAATTTACCAATCGAACATTAACCTACCTCCATTGTGATAAGGTTGAAAATCTAATGCAGAAATTTGACAGATTGTGGTAACTTGTTCTGCTGTCGTTTGTAGAACTGAAAGAATAATCTTGATTATATAAATACTGGCTTCTAAGGCCGATTGTCGGCTACGGTGGCTGTTCTCATATCGCGGAGATCAGCCAGCTGCGCAGGACATATTATAGTGGCTGCACATTTGCTGTGACACAGGTGCACTCCCTATTCCCTCACTCTCATAGCGCGATGGGACGATACGACAGACGCGAATCTTGAGTAAATTAAGCAACGCATGGCGCGGTCAGACCATGGATGGGTGACCATCTTGCTACTAATTTCCAATTGGTGGGCCGGCTGTCATTTGAACATGTTTGGGAGTCGTTACGGGTAGTCAGAAACCAAACTGACAACCAGTCTTACTAAGGGATATCGGATTGCCCGGATAACTGGGTTGAGGAGCTCAGATAGGCAGCCGCTCCATGTGGCACACTGGTACTCAGCTGCATCCCGTTAGACTGGAAGTCGACCCCAACTTAGTTCGGAAACGGCTAGGCAGATGACAAAGATTATTATTACTTGCAGCGACTGCCTATCTGACCTCCTCAACTCAGTTATTCAGGAATATGATACACCCTTAGCAAGATTTCCAGACCTCAATATATATTCTAATATATTCCAACTACAAATGAGAAAAAAATCTAATTAAAAAAGGTCGCCATTCCTTTGAGAGAAGCTATTTATTTTCAGACAGTTTCTACAAGTCGTCAGCGTTGAGCTCAGACTGTATATTATGTTATATCTATACTAATATATAAAGAGAAAAGATTTGTTTGTTTGTATGTTTGTTCGCAGCGAATAGGCTCCGGATCTACTGAACCGATTTCAATAATTCTGAAACTGTTATGAAGCTACGTTCTTTGCGCTGAAAATGGGCTATGTTTTATCCGGGTACGGGTAGAAGTCTCCCCGGGACGCGGGTGATTAGTCAAAAACCAATTTACAGAATGCGGTAAAAGTAAAGTACCAGGACAGTATAAATCTCTTGAGTACATACCAATCACGGGATGTCAATGCAAATTTCTTACCATGTAAGTACCAGGACAGCATAACTTACAAGAGCATACCCCATATTAAAATAATGGCGTCCAAGGCCGGTCATCGGCCAAGGCAGCTTGTTCTCATATCGTGGAGATCAGCCAGCTGCGCAGGGCATATTATAGTGGCTGCACATTAGCTGTGACACAAGTGCACTCCCTATTCCCTCACTCTCATAACCCGATGGGACGGCAATCCGACTCCGAGAGAGACATCAGGCATACATAATAACCGAGTGTCAACAATACTGCTCACCATGTACCAGGACAGCATAAAATATATGAAGTAAATTCCTCGAGAGACGGGTGAAACCGCGAGGAATATCTAGTACTTTATATATAAGAGTATGTACAGTTTATATACGTATATAAGAGTGTCTGCTTTTCAGGGTGAACGGACTTTCAGTCATTGCACTCCTTGTTCTTCAAAACGACTCAAAGGATGCTTTAAATTCAATTGTATTGGCAAAAAAGCTCATTTTATTCTAGACTATAGGGTCCCCGCAGTTTTGCTCACGTCAAAGGAAATAATAAAACCGGCCAAGTGCGAGTTGGACTCGCGCATGAAGGGTTCCGTACCATTATATGTATATGGCAAATGAAACAGACAGACAGACAAAAAGACAGTCAATGAATTTTTATTCATAGGGTCCCTTTTTACCCTTTGGGTACGGAACCCCAAAAACTACGTACTGTTGGGTAAAATTAGGCTATTATCTTCCTTGATAAATGGGCTATCTAAACCAAAGGTAACTTTTGAAATACTGTACAATTAGTTCCTGAGATCAGTCTGTACAAGTAAACAAACACAAACAAACTCTTCAGTTTAATAATAATTATTAAGCCAAAGAGTTTTGGGACTATATTTCAATATACTAAGGGCCAGTTTCACAGGTTTCAAAAAGTTCCAGATAGCTATCCGACAGATAGGTACTGCCATAGAAGAAAAGTAGTCAAAACAAAAAACATTTCTACGACAATTTCAATCAGATAGCCATTAACAACTTTATCAGGGACTTATAAAATGGGCTCTTAGTCATCTCACTACATTATAACAAGTCAACTTACAAATATGCGACTAGCTTCATAATAAACAGTGTACAGACGACAGCACATCAAGTTACCACAATTTAACAAATTTCTGCAACCGATTTTCAACCTTATCACAATAGTGCAAGGTTAATATTCGGTTGGTAAAATTTGACAGAGTCGTATACGTTGACCTGCTGTCGTATGTACAAGGGTCGCGAGTTCGAATTCCCGGTGAGTCACGGAGTCAGGGGCGCCAGGTATTTTTATTAGCTGCATACCAGACTGATATTAAATAACTTCTGTGGTTTTCTAACGTAGGATAAACGTTGTATAATAAACTAGATGTTTTGCCGCGACTTCACCTGCGCAACGGGAACTTCTTGGCGCACCCGAATAATATTGTAGGGTTTTCGTAGAAAGTTCTTTGGATTATTTTTTTGAGTAGAGGATTTTTTGCGGTTGAGTAAATGTGTCACATTTAGCGACGGCTTATCTGACCTCCTCATCCCAATAACCCGGCCAACTCGATAGTCGATACCCTTTGTCATCTTTGGGCGGGTTACGGGTAGTCAGAAGCCAGAAAGTCTGACAACCAGTCTTACCAATGAGTATCGGGTTGGTTGGTAACTGGGTTGTGGAGATCAGACAGGCAGTCGCTCCATGTGGCACACTAGTACTCAGCTGCATCCAGTTAGACTGGAAGCCGACCCCAATATAGTTGGGAAAAGGCTAGGCAAATGATGATGATTTTGTTACTGGTACAGTAGAGATGCTGCAAGTCAGTGATATTTCAGTAAGCAAGTTACTCGTAGTTGTGTGGAGAGATAAATCTTGATAATACAGTACCTAACACGTACGTACATAAAACACATTATATATGTCTGGATTACGGACTACACACAGGCTGGAAGTTTAGACATCATATTCCAACATGTTGTACGAACAAATTGTGTAAGCGGACAAACTAACATTGTCCTGCCCCAATTGCCAACCTCACCTGCCCGTGGTGCACCCTGCTGAACAACGGACGAGGTAGCGACCGACTGGTGGCGGTATAACCACCACACAGCACCAAGTGGGATATTAAATGCCTTGCTCGGAGCTGGGCAGCAGCATCTCCGAAGCTAACAATATCCCACACTGCGCTCACCAACACGCATGCGCAACGCGGTAAGTATGGGCTAATTGCCCAGGGCGCGGGGAGCCAGCAGTCCTGCAGTGGGCGTTTTAGGCTGTGACGACGAAAACGCGAGTCCACAGCTAGCATGGTGTTCGCGCACAAAGTTTGCAGTTTCGCGGACATGTTACAAATGTTCGCACGCAATGTGTTACTGTTTGCTAGAGTGAGTACACCAGGAGATACATTTGTGTGCGTCACAGTGCCGCCCACAATTGGTATCTTGCTTTAAAAATTATTGAAGAATTCAATGAATTGGAAAATGTTATTGAAGACCAGTTTGCCAAGTGGTGCATATTGTATTACTTGAACTTACTTAATCCCTTTTTCAAAGTATTTATGTCCACAACAGTGAACTAAGCCGATAATCCATTTAAAAGTAAAGCGTGAGTCGTACGCGTGGTCAGAGTGTTACGCATTTAATTTAGTTGCTGGGCAGTTTGTTACACCACTTCAGTGTTTTGTTGTTAGCAAAAATATATAGGAAGTGGTGAAAAGTGGTTTGGGGGCTGGTTTTTGTTAATTTGAAGTTCAGAAAGTGTGGATTTATAAGCACTATTTGGAACCATTTATAGGTTTTTGAGCTAATCAAATTTTGCACGTAGCTCTTTTTAACTAGGCACTATTATTAGTAACATGTGTATAAAACCCCATTTTCGCGCTAGAATCGAAAGTGGCTGCCAAATAGACAGAAATAAAGTGCTCTGCTAGAGCTTTCATATGTAAGTTCTATCTTCTTCTTCCTGCCTTATTCTCAAATTTATTTGTGGTCGGCGCAATATGTTCTGTGCTAACATTTCTAGTCGTCATACTGACATTCACTTCCTTCTTACCCATGTCATCTTTCACGCAATCCATCCATCTTTTCTTTGGTCTTCCTCTCCCTCTCAATCCACCATATTCACACTTAATCTACTCTTTGTTGCATGTGATTTTCATCCCTCATTCATCATACTAAGTTCTATCACAGCTGAAGAAAAAATCAAGTTTTTGAAACCCTGTGGAAATCCACCAGTGAATTTGCTATACGATCTAACAGTCCGTAAGTATCACAGCAACAAAATGCAATTCCTTGTAATGCTACCTCGTTTAGTGGTTTGTAAGGGTGAGTAGTACTCTCGTGTATATATATACGTGTCTATGTGTGTGTGAGGTGTTACAATGGCAAAGGAAATGTATGGTGTGGTTGTTTGTGAGTTTGTATGTAGTTTGTCGGTTTTGGCTGCCTTGTAATTATAGTATAGCTTTAGATGCAATTAAGATCCTTTTTGTTGACCCGCGTCCGTGGGAATTACTCGGCGCACCCGGATAAAAGTAGCCTATAGCCTTCCTCGATAAATGGGCTATATAACACTGAAAGAATTTTTCAAATCGGACCAGTAGTTCCTGAGATTAGCGCGTTCAAACAAACTCTTCAGCTTTATAATATTAGTATAGATTGATTGAATTAAAACAAAGGATAGATAGGTTAAAGCAATCCACCGTTTATAGAAAAGCCTACTATCCCAATGTCCATACATTCACACATATTAAGTATCGTCTATCGCGAATAACATTTCGCTGGACGGCTGCCAAACGCCAAACGGTATTGAAATACTTTAATAACTTACATTATTTACCGATACCGAGGGAAACCACGGTATTTATCGTGTTTCACATCAAATCATGGTGTTTTAATGGTTTATTTATAGTGTTAGGAAGAGCTCGTGGCTAAGTCAAAGCCGCGCGGATCGATCGATCATAAGGTTAAGCAACGCTTGACGCGGTCGCTCCGTGTGACCATCTTGTCATAACGAGTTCTACCGTGTTTCGGAAGGCTCGATAAACTGGTGGGTCCCGGCTGTCCTTTGAACATCTTTGGCAAGCGTTACGGGTAGTCAGAAGCCAGGAAGTCTGACAATCAGTCTTACTAAGGGGTGCCAGGTTGCCCGGCTTGTGGAGGTCAGATAGGCAGCCGCTCCATATAAAACACCGGTTCTTAGCTGCATCTAATTGGACTGAAAGCCGACCCCAACATAGTTAGGCATATGAGATCTATAGCTCATAGTTAGCCAACTTACTCAATAATAACTAAGTTATCTACAAATCCATTGTCCTGCAAGTATCACAGCACGCTATATCTAGCTATAGCTATAATATGAAGCTTGTAACGATTCCACGCTACTAATATATTCAGCGGTCGATAGNGTGTTACTCCACGTAAGAGTCCGTCAGGCGGATTTGAGTAAACTCTGACACTAGGAATTGTTAGGTGATTAAACCTGCAGCGAGTGATATAAGAAGTTATAGGGTTGGCATTCTGTCAGATAACTATTTTCAAATTTATCTGGAACCCGTGAAACTGGCCGTAGACTACTTATCAGTGCTAGGTACATTGCATTCGGGGCAGTAGTTCAGGCGTGAAAACCAAACAGATAGACAGACGGAGATTATTAAAAGTTAACTACAAACAAAAACTAGCATACATACATAAACCGATAAATACATAACCCTCCTTTGCGTAGTTGAGTAAAAAGTGAACCTTCGTTCTAAGGTCAAAAATCTATCCTTCAACAATGACATTGAAATTATAGTATTGTTACTAACTGTGACCAAATGTGAATGGGTTGACCGATTAGACGCAAGTTCGGTTCCCGGTTCGAGCAAAACAATGGATTAACGGTTGTTATTGTTGTCAGTTCAGTCGCATGTAATTTGATACAGCAATTTGGGATAGGAAATCATTCAGATTATGCTTAATTTTCTTTTTATTTAAGCACTAGCTTCTACCAGCGGTTTCACCCGCGTCCGCAGCGCACCTGATAGTAGACCAGTAGTTCCTGAGATTAGCGCGTTCAAAAAAAACAACTCTTGAGATTTGTACGAGTTTTTTTTTAAGTATAGCTATGGATTTTAGAAGGAAGTATTGTTACTGACAGTGTTGTCACTCGCGGATAGTGTAGCTTCCCAACAGTGAAGCTGAAGACTTTGTTTGTTTATTTGAACGTGCTAATCTCAGGAACTACTGGTCCGATTTGAAAAATTCTTTCAGTGTTAGATAGCCCATTTATCGAGACAGGCTATAGGCTACTTTTTACCCGGGTGCGTCGATTAGTTCCCACGGGACACGGGTGAAACCGCTGGCAGAAGCTAGTGTATAATATATCCGCGCGGCTTTAACTTAGCCACGAGTTCTTCTGGCTAGACATATGATGTATTTCGATATTTTGTAAAAGGTAAAATACTAAAAACTTGTGCAGGTATGCTTCATTAAACTACGCGGTAATATAAAAGCAGTAGGTAAGTACTTATGCTACTCATAGTAGGAAGCTGAGGACATGATATGCTACTTGCATGTGCCGACATACTTCGTGGCTCAGGGCTGACACAAGTTGCCGGTAAAGCTAGTATAGTTTCTGCCAGTGGTTTCACACGTGTAACGTGAGAACTACAGTGCGCATACCTAGATAAAAAGTAGCCTATAGCCTTCCTCGATAAATTGGCTATCTAATGCTAAAAGAATTTTTCAAATCGAACCAGTAGTTCGTGGGTTTAGCGGGTTAAAAAAAACAATCTCTTGAGATTTACATTATTAGTGACATAGATATAGATACTAGAACTTAGTATTGTTTCTGATAGCGGTTTCAATCGAACCCTGTAAGAACTATTGTCCGCATCGGGATAAAAAATAGCCTATGTTACTCGGGGATAGTGTCAATTCCCAGCAGTGAAATATTTTTTCAAATCGGACCAGTAGGTTCCTAAGATTTACATGTTCAATCAAACAAACAAACAAATTCTTTGGCTTTATAATAGTTGGGGAAAATGTTTGATTCTTTGGTTATGTAGGAATTTAAAAATTCTTTCAGTTCTAGGTACCCCATTTATGAAAGAAAAGAAGGCTCTTTATGTCCGGGTCCTAAATAATTTAAATGTAAATGTCATGTTTTTGACACTTTTTACAAAAACAAATTCGACCTACATCAGAAATTAGCACAAAATTAACATTTTTATATTTATAAAGGCAGCCCTACACAACTGTTGGTGGCACGTCTCGCTCCAGATAGCTCCCGCCGACGTCCCGTCACGCCACTACCTACCCCGAAATTTATTCGTCATAATGTTACTTGCAGGTCCCGAATGTGAACGAAGATTGCAGGTTGTGGGGTCCGTAGTGCAATTGTTTTTTGTTGACTAAGTATATTTTTGAAAGAGGCGCTTCGCAAGAAAGGTAAAACACTGGTGCTCAGGTGCATCCTGTAAGACTGGAAGCCGACACCAACGTAGTTGGAAAAAGGCTAGGCAGATGATGATGTTTCCCAAAAAAATATGGGCTGTTTTTTAGTGAATAGTTTTTTTTGTACATTGAATTTGCAAATGTTGAAGTCTAACAAAAAACTCCTGAGCAAGGACGTCACTTATGCAATATACAAAGTCAAATCATTTATTTCATTGAGACCTTTACAAGCACTTATGAATGTCAAAAATATAACTAAGGTTGGTTCTAAATGCACAATGTACCGATTCGTCATCTGCCCAGCCTTTTCCCAACTAATTATGTTATACCTCTATTGGCAAACATACAAATAATAAAATACCTCTTTGCTTTTATGAGTAGATGGCACTAAATGCCAAGATTTAACTCATAAGATACTTAAGCGTGAATTCTCTGGCGAACCTTTACATACGGAACCCTAAAATAACAAATACCACTGTCTCATCTCTTGTGTTTTTAAGAGGACAAGACGTGATTTTATAAACGTTGGCTCTCCTTTGATATTTCGCGAATTGCATTGTTTTCCTTGCATTTTGAGGATATGTTATTTTCTACTACATTGGAGCTTTTGTGGCAACACTGACGTGTATGGAATTTTATTCGTGTGCCTGCGAAAATTGATTTTGCATACTCTCGGTGTTTTTGAAAGAATATGAAGTTGAGATATTGGTTTAAGGGATTTTGATTTTCAGAATTATCATCACTTTTGTTACTCTCAAGTAAGACCCATTTTCCTCTCCTAAAAACAGAACCTAAAAGAAATCCAGTAATTGGTAACCCATGGTAATTCCTTCAGGGGTGAAAAATAGACTGCAAAATATACCTACTCATTCCACTTTTTTCCCTTTAAAAGCTATGCGATCAGGATCTTAAATTAATACAAACATCTAAATTAAGAACCTCCTGCTTTTTTTAGGACTCAGTTAAAAATTTAAAAAAAACCGGCAATTTGCGAGTTGGACTCGCGCATGAAGGGTTCCGTATCCCCATTCCCTTATATTTTTTTCATTTTTAGTGTTTGTTGTTATAGTGGCAACGGAAAGACATTTGTGATAATTTCAGCTTTCTAGCTATCACGGTTAGTGAGATACAGCGTGGAAACAGACAGACAGACAATGAAGTTTTTGTAATAGGGTCCCGTATTACCCTTTGGGTACGGAACCCTAAAAAAAAACAATGTTTATTTTTTTCCAAAAACATTGACACAGACAGAAGTTTTACACCATTTCCATACAAATCGATAAAACCAACACATGCAGAGCTCAGTATATATGCCAAACGATAATCACCCGCTTATCGACTCTGTAACACGTGATCGCGAAACTTAATGTAGTCTTAACACACTAGATATGGCTTCAGAAGCGCTATTATAGCTTTAGGAAGAAAGATAAACTGTTCAGGAAAATGCTTCTGAAAAATAACTTTTGGTACGTTACTATTTTGTATGGATTTTGCATCGTTTACTTCACTACACGTCAAATCTATACTAATATTATAAAGCTGAAGAGTTTGTTTGTTTGAACGCGCTAATCTCAGGAACTACTGCTCCGGTTTTAAAGATTCTTTCAGTGTTAGGAAGCCCATTTACTATCTACTATTTATCCGGGTGCGCTGAGTAGTTCCCACGGGACGCGGGTGAAACCACTGGCAGAAGCTGGTATGGTATACACCAAAGTTGCATTCTCTGTCCCTATATCCCTATGTTAAATATTTAAAACTAAGCAACTGATTTTGATGCGGTTTTTTTTTAATAGATAGAGTGATTGAAGAGGAAGGTTTATATGTATAATAACATCCATTAAATAGTGGAGAAATAGTGTTAATTTTGAGGTTTCTAATTGCACCCGTGCCAGGGGCGGGTCGCTAATCTAGACACGCGGCAGCGTGTCAAGCCAAGTTCAAGCAAAGACTGGCTGGCAAGCGCCACGTGTATATTTACACGAACCATTTGGTGCCACTTTTTACCCCTCCATAACTCAAAACCTATTAAACGTAAACACTTGAATACTACGCATGTTTTTATTATGTCCATAAAGGACACCTAGAAGCCCAAATTTCATGAAGGCTTAGGCTTCAAAACGGTTTATAAAGATATGAAGTCCAAAAGTCGCAAACATCTCCCACTGATACTGTACTGACTTATAGTACCTAAATCCTAACGCTACTTCCAGATAACGCTAGAAATATGAAATTGGAACCGTAGCTTCGGTAAATTGTGCTATATAAGCATAGGAAAATCTGAAATAGAAAAAAGTAAAAAATAGGGGGGTCCCGATACAACGTCACAACGTTTATTGTATTGGGGACCCCCCTAATTTAATTATTTTTTAAATTTAAAAGTATTTCTTGTTATAGCAGGCAACGGAAATACATCAATTTGTGAAAAAATTTAGCTTCCTAGCTATCACGTTTATGGCTGGCTTAGTAAATACGGTCCCATTTTAACCCTTTGGGTACGAAATCCTAAAAAGAAAACTATACAGCCGGAAACGCAAAAAAAAAAAATTAATCTAAACCTGGCTTCTTTACAGATATAGAATATCCACCAAAAACATAAAATGTAAAAAATGAAAGCAAGTTCAATACAAAAACCTATGGTTTGGTTGTGGGCTACCAGCAAAAAAGAATGGAGATCTAAATGAGTACAAGTTTGTACAAAATCCAAATATGTATTTATAGGAACAAGATATGACTTGGCCAGTTTTTATCAGGATAAAAGAAATGTTTTATATATATTTATTAATAACTGAGGTAATGAAAACTGGCCAAGTCAAATCTTGTTCCTATAAATACATATTTGGATTTTGTACAGAACTTGGTAACTCATTTAGATCTCCATTCTTTTTTGCGGTGAAGCCCACAACCAACCATAGGTTTTGTATTGAACTTGGCTTTCATTTTACATTTATGTTTTTGTTCTATACATAATACAATCTCAACAGCCCAGATTCTAGGTCGGGCTACCATATGAACATCTTCGCAGTCGTTACGGGCAGTGCAGAAAGAAGCCAGAAAGTCTGACAACCAGTCTTACCAATGGGTATCGGTGTTGCCCAGGTAACTGGAGTGTAGGTGGTTCAGATAGGCAGTCGCTCCATGTGGCACACTGGTACTCAGCTGCATTGCTGTTAGACTGGAGGCCGACACCAAACATAGTTGGGAAAAGGCTAGACATCGCCCAATAATTAATATTTTTTTGTGAATTTCAAAGATTTCAGCAGGTACCGATTGGTTTTAAAATATCAGTCCAAAAGCAAATATAAAAGTATTTCTATTCCAACTTAGAGTCCCATAATTTTGTTGATA
>NWSH02000305.1:6062271-6088518 GCA_002382865.2 Heliothis virescens
TTCCCACGGGAACGGGGAAAACTGGATTTTAAGTTTTGCAAAGCCGCTGGCAGAAGCTAGTTCGACAGATAGCAGTAGGTTGATGTGCTGTCGTCTGTACAATATGTTACGTGGTCATCAGTGTACCATGACGGTGACTTCACGCTGCTGAATTTAAAGGGGAACGCCAGTAGTCATAACTAGCTTCCGCCCGCGGTTGCGCCCGTGTTACGGGGGAACTTCTTCATAAAAATAAGTAGTATATGTTGTTACGGTGTTTAAGCTATATTACTGGCAAGTTTCATCAAAATTCATGCTATAGTTTTTCCGTGAAAGGGGAACTAATATAAAACATGATACCTACATGCATACAAACTTTCGCTTAAACTTTACGGGTCTTACTGCAAAAAAATGTAAGCACACGTTCAACACCTGTTTCAGAAAATTTTTTGTTTATCTTTTTTGTAGGACCCTATAATTTTAATAGGATAATAATACAGACTGAAATTTAAGTGGTCTATTTCTATGTATGTCCATGTATATTTCTATATCAATACTAATACAATAAAAAGGAAGCATTTTTTGTTCGTTGGTAAAAAAAACTCTGAAACTACTGAAACGATTTGCTTTTCACTGTTGGGAAGCTTCACGGACCTATATCCTATCCGGCTACGAAATGAAGTGCCTCGGTACGCAGGTGAAACCGCAGGAAAACAGTCTTGTACACTGGTGACAAAAGTGCTGAAATAATATTAGAAAGGTACCTCTCAAGTCGTAAAATGTTAATGTCTTGCAATACACTCGGAGCAAAATAACTGGGTCAGAGAAATGGGTCGTGAACACCATGATATCAACAAAATTATGGACTCTAAGTGGAATAGAAATACTTTTATATTTGCTTTTGGACTGTATTTTTAAAACCAAATCGGTACCTGCTGAAATCTTTGAAATTCACAAAAAAATTATTAATTATTGGGCGATGTCTAGCCTTTTCCCAACTATGTTGGTGTCGGCTTCCAGTCTAACAGCATGCAGCTGAGTACCAGTGTGCCACATGGAGCGACTGCCTATCTGACCACCTCACTCCAGTTACCTGGGCAACCCGATACCCATTGGTAAGACTGGTTGTCAGACTTTCTGGCTTCTTTCTGCACTGCCCGTAACGACTGCCGAAGATGTTCATATGGTAGCCGGGACCTAGAATCTGGGCTGTTGATGATTGTATTATGTATACCACCAAAAACATAAATGTAAAAAATGAAAGCCAAGTTCAATACAAAACCTATGGTTGGTTGTGGGCTTCACCGCAAAAAGAATGGAGATCTAAATGAGTACCAAGTTCTGTACAAAATCCAAATATGTATTTATAGGAACAAGATATGACTTGGCCAGTTTTTATCAGGATAAAAGAAATGTTTTATATATATTTTATTAATAACTGAGGTAATGAAAACTGGCCAAGTCAAATCTTGTTCCTATAAATACATATTTGGATTTTGTACAGAACTTGGTACTCATTTAGATCTCCATTCTTTTTGCGGTGAAGCCCACAACCAACCATAGGTTTTGTATTGAACTTGGCTTTCATTTTTTACATTTATGTTTTTGGTTCTATACATAATACAATCATCAACAGCCCAGATTCTAGGTCCCGGCTACCATATGAACATCTTCGGCAGTCGTTACGGGCAGTGCAGAAAGAAGCCAGAAAGTCTGACAACCAGTCTTACCAATGGGTATCGGGTTGCCCAGGTAACTGGAGTGAGGTGGTCAGATAGGCAGTCGCTCCATGTGGCACACTGGTACTCAGCTGCATGCTGTTAGACTGGAAGCCGACACCAACATAGTTGGGAAAAGGCTAGACATCGCCCAATAATTAATAATTTTTTTGTGAATTTCAAAGATTTCAGCAGGTACCGATTTGGTTTTAAAAATACAGTCCAAAAGCAAATATAAAAGTATTTCTATTCCACTTAGAGTCCATAATTTTGTTGATATCATGGTGTTCACGACCCATTTCTCTGACCCAGTTATTTTGCTCCGAGTGTATTGCAAGACATTAACATTTTACGACTTGAGAGGTACCTTTCTAATATTATTTCAGCACTTTTGTCACCAGTGTACAAGACTGTTTTCCTGCGGTTTCACCTGCGTACCGAGGCACTTCATTTCGTAGCCGGATAGGATATAGGTCCGTGAAGCTTCCCAACAGTGAAAAGCAAATCGTTTCAGTAGTTTCAGAGTTTTTTTTACCAACGAACAAAAAATGCTTCCTTTTTATTGTATTAGTATTGATATAGAAATATACATGGACATACATAGAAATAGACCACTTAAATTTCAGTCTGTATTATTATCCTATTAAAATTATAGGGTCCTACAAAAAAGATAAACAAAAAATTTTCTGAAACAGGTGTTGAACGTGTGCTTACATTTTTTTGCAGTAAGACCCGTAAAGTTTAAGCGAAAGTTTGTATGCATGTAGGTATCATGTTTTATATTAGTTCCCCTTTCACGGAAAAACTATAGCATGAATTTTGATGAAACTTGCCAGTAATATAGCTTAAACACCGTAACAACATATACTACTTATTTTTATGAAGAAGTTCCCCCGTAACACGGGCGCAACCGCGGGCGGAAGCTAGTTATGACTACTGGCGTTCCCCTTTAAATTCAGCAGCGTGAAGTCACCGTCATGGTACACTGATGACCACGTAACATATTGTACAGACGACAGCACATCAACCTACTGCTATCTGTCGAACTAGCTTCTGCCAGCGGCTTTGCAAAACTTAAAATCCAGTTTTCCCCGTTCCCGTGGGAATTTCGGGAAATCCTTTCTTAGCGGATGCCTACGTCATAACATCTACCTGCATGCCAAATTTCAGGCCGATCCCTCCAGTGGTTTGGGCTGTGCATTAATAGATCACTTTGTCAGTCAGTCACCTTTGAGTTTTGTATATTTCGATTTTATCAATCGAAAATTAACCTTCCACTATTGTGATAAGGTTGAAAATCTATTGCAGACATTTGACAGATTGAGGTAGGTGATGTGCTGCTGACTGTACCACTTAACGTGGTCAGTAACTGCGAAACTGAACACTATTGAAAATTTATGTACAGTTTTACAAGTCATTTAGAAAAAAGATTTTGCGGTATTTTTTTGGATTATATTATGTGTAAGTATAATATCTATACTAATATAATAAAGAGGAAACATTTTTTGTTTGTATGTTTGTACCCAAAAGGCTCCGGAACTACTAGACCGATTTGAAGAATGTTTTCACTGTTGGGAAGCTACACTGTCCTTGTGTAACATAGGCTATATTTTATATGGGTATGGACAATACTTCCCACGAGACGCGAGTGAAACCACAAAAAAACAGCTAGTCTGACTGCTGACTTATATATATGCTGACTTAGCAAATATTTTGTTAAGTAAATAGATGGTAGATGCATTATTTTAATAATATTTACCAACGGTCCATCCGGGTTGACACACATAACAATAATATCCAATCTTTCCACGAGAATCTCTCTATCCATTACTGAAAACCGCATAAAAATCCGCTCAGTACTTCTTCAATTAATCGCCAAAATACAAACAGAGTCAACGAAGGTATTTTCACACAAAACAACTAAGTTCTTAACTAAAAACCACAGTATTTAGTATAATATAAACAGCGACTTGTTGCTACCTGGACCTCCGCCAACGAGAAGAATTTAATAAACCAGTAAATCGTGCGCTTGCGCTGAAATAAGTGTTTTATATTAATTACACAACTTACTGAGAACTAGACTGGAGTTAGGAATTATGGAAATCAAGTTAGCGTCGCGTTGGATTTTATAGTGATGGAAAAACGTGGGGCGAGTTATCGATAAATAAGTTCTGAGAAGATTATCTTTTTTAAAACATCGAATGATGAAAATAATTGCCATTCAACGTGGCAATGCGGCCAGCCTATTGGGTACACTACCGGTTGACAGCGATGAGGATCAATTTTTTGATGCGCTTTTTTAATAGTTCTTAGGTTAAGTTTTTAGGGTTCCGTAGCCGAATGGCAAAAAACGGAACCCTTATAGATTCGTCATGTCTGTCTGTCTGTCTGTCTGTCCGTCCGTCCGTATGTCACAGCCACTTTATTCCGAAACTATTAGGACTACACAGTTAAAACTTGGTAGGTAGATGTATTATATTAACCGCTTTACGATTTTCGTACAAAAATAAAAAAATTATAATATTTGGGGGTGCTCCCCATACATGAAACTGAAACTAAAAATATTTTTTTTCATCAAACCTATACGTGTGGGGTGTCTATGGATAGGTCTTAAAAAATGGTACAGAGGTTTCTAAAACCATTTTTTCCTAAAGTCAATCATTTTAGAGTAAGACACTCCCAAAGTGCCAAAATGTGTGTCCCCCCCCTGTAATTCTTAAACTACCAAAGTGAAAAATCTGAAAAAAATATATGTTATAGATCTCAATAAAAACTACCAACCAAAATTGGTTTGAACAAGATACAGTAAGTGGTTTTAGAGATATAGCACTTTTTCAGTAACCGCAAATATAACTTTGTTATTCATATATTTGTATGAAAAACAAAGTTATTTTTTGTTGTCGAGAAAAGTTTGTGTTTTGGCTAATTGTAGGTAATGAGTACATTTATTTTTCATAGATAATGAAACGGAACCCTTCGTGTGCGAGTCCGACTCGCACTTGGCCGGTTTTTTTTTTTTAATAGAATAAGGTGATTGTAAATATATGTAAATAAAGTATTGTTTATGAATTGTTTTCGGAGTAATATCAGAATCTCAGTTTCTATACAAGGAACATTTTCAGTTTATACTAGCTTCCGCCAGCGGTTTTACCTGCTTCTCGAGGGAACTATTTCCCGTACCCGGATAAAAAGTAGCCTATATGTTCGTCTGATATATAAGTTAATTATCGCCAAGTTTTATCAAAAACAGTCCAGTAGTTTTAGAGTAAGAAACAAAAATGCAAAATTTTTTAATAACTTACTTGTAAAAACTTCGACATCTAGCGATACAAACTATACTTTTATTAGACTATCTATACACCATGCTATTCATCCGAAAACTTACGTAAAAATCACTACAATACGAACAAACAACATCGCTCTAACCGTCACGCCGTATTACCGTATTATTCGAATTATGCGAAACTTCACTATTGTAAGTCGAATAGAATCGATTTCATGTCCCATATACATCATCGTTTAGAACGCGGAAGATTTTTGCTATATCTTGTTTTTTAGTTATGAAAATATCTTGAGAAGTATATTTTTTTTTGTAAGGGCGAACCAGTTTTTTTACATCTTGGAAAGATACGCTCAAAAGTCATCCCTATCCGTCTCGTAAAACAAGCAAAATTCACTTGACAAAGACATTAAAACATACTCAATATATAATATAAGCTACCTTAACTAAAATAAAACATTTTGTCTGTAAAAATCAAAGTATTCTTTTATCATTTGTAACAGCCAAACAATTCACCACAAAGACACAAAATAAAATGAACTCTGTTGGGTTATAGGCAAAATAATCAGTAATTTTACCGATTTACTTAGTTTATTCAGTATTTAGCAGAGTAGAGCGTTATCTGCAATTCACGAGTGATGACTGACACTTAACGTCACATCGTTTTGAGCTTATATTCTAACAAATTCCACCAAAAAGATGTCATTTTAGTCATCGAATAATACAAAATCTAACATCAAACATTTTCTAAAATTATCGATAGCAATTTATCGACATCTCCCCAACACTATTACCCCGACAATAGCTCTGATGAAAATCCTAGTAGCTGCAGGGTTTATCGGCGGCCGCAAATTGTGGCAATTTAAACGTTTGTCGCGCGGTACAACACGATAAGGGGTATAGTTTCACTTGCTGTTCGTTTTATGTACTGCTGTATTATTTATTTTATTTGCTTTATTGGTTGAAAAGTGTATTACAACATTATCATTACATAGTACAAAACAAAGTCGCTTTCTCTGTCTCTATATCCCTATGTACGCTAAATCTTTAAAACTACGCAGCGGATATCAATGCGATTTTTTTAATAGATAGAATGATTGATGAGTAAGGTTTATATGTATTACTAGCTTCTGCCAGACGGGAAAAAATGGCATTTAAAGTTTTACGCGAGCGAAGCTTCGCTCGCGTAAAACTTTAAATCCCATTTTTCCCGTTCCCGTGGGAATTTCGGGACAGTCTTAAGTTGAACCTCTGTGCAAAATTTAGGTTCACGGGTTAGAGCCCTCTTTTTTTTTATGACGATGGGAAATCATCAGCATGATGTGGGTGACAGTGGAAGGGAGTGTCAGACTTTTACTGACTAAAACCCACCGTGTTCCTTCGGGAGCCCTTTGTGTGCCAGGGCCGCGGTAACTCTTTCGAACAACCCGCAGCCCCGACGGGCTCTGGCCCTAGTGGGCCCCGCAGGGGTTTGCTGACACTCTCTGAGGAGCGCGTGGAACAACGCGCGCCGCCGACACGGGCCTGTCGTCTCTCAGGAGACGAAAGGACGATGAGCCAACGGGTTAGAGCCCTGCGTCGATGAGTCAGTGAATGAGTAGGACTTAAATTTTTATATGTATAGAAAAGATATATGTTATACGGGGTCACCGTACCAGAAAGAACATGATAGCCTGATGGTGACGGATATGAAGTAAAAGTGAAGGTTTCTCTCACGGGAGTTTATTATTCAAGAGGAATGTAATCTGTGAACTTTCTGACCCATGTAGGTACTCCCAAGTTAATTCCCTACTGCGTGTATAAAAGGAATTAATTATTTTAGGTATTAATCTCCAAAAAATACTCGCATGTTATTATTATATTAGAGAGGTAAAGATTGAAGGGGTTAATCTCTGAATCTAGTGCACCGATTTTGATAAAATTCTACAATTTTACAAATAGAAAGCTAGTGTATTTGTGTCATAGGCCAAGTGAAGCCACAAGAAACAGCTTGTATATTAAATAACAAAAGCGACAATATGTATGTATTGATATTTGTTCCCGTTTCACGCAAAAACTAATGGCTGGATTTCGATGAAACTTGACGGTAGCATAGCTTACATTTCAGAATAATATAAGACTACTTTATTTTACCCGGGTGCGGGAAATATTTCCCTCGTAAAGCGGCTGCAACCGCTGGCAGAAGCTAGTCTATCATATAAATATGACATCTGAAGCCATTTTTGTATGTAAATTTCTTTAAGAGACGCGAGTAAATCCGCGAACCAAGCCTAGTATCAATAAGCGGATTAAACTAAGCAGATATTACTGGTATTACTGCATAATACTAAGTATAACATGCTCTATTATGCTCTATAGTACTATTAAGTTATGCCAGCGATTGTCTCTGTAACAAATTGAGTTTCTGTCTCCGATTACATAACAAGTAAACTTCCAGAAGGTTTAGTCAAACTCGAAAAGCATTTATCCAAAGTAGGCTGAAAAACAGCACTTTTCGAACGTCAAAATTACACGAGACTGACTCAAAAATGCCCAGCATTCATCTCTTCCTATGTGTTTTTGCTGGGAAGAAGAAATGGTGGAACAAGCTCCCCAGCAATATGAGCAGGTCCTTATATCAATATGAGGTCCCATTGAAATAGGAAGACGAAAAAAAGTTTTGATTGACGCTTATCCCTTCTCTGTGTGAGAAGAGGCCGCAGCACGCACGTGAATAGAAATGGTGATGACGATGATCCACTGATTATCAAAGCAAAAAAATACTGCTTAAAGTTCATATAAGTTGGACCTAAAATAATAGATTGGCGGCTTAGGCAGTTTATAATTTTATTAGTTTCTGCCCATCAACGCTGTTTCGCATACCTCCTATGAAAACTTCACGCACCCTGATAAAATCTAGCTTTCCTTGATGAATGCCCTATCTGACACACGCCTTTTTCAAATCAAACCAGTTGTTCATAAGTTTGGTGCGTTCAATTTCGAAAGTTAATGTTGGGTTACCCGGATAACTGTGTTGAAGAGGTCAAATAGGCAGTCGCTCCATGTGGCACACTGGTACTCAGCTGCATTGGTTTAGACTGGAAGCCGACACCAACATAGTTGGAAGCAAACAGATGATGGATCTTCTGCCTTATATCTCCAGTGAGCAGTTCAATTTACATAGCTAAACGATCCAGTATGTGTTTATAAGTTTAACCAAACTGCTCTGTTTACCAACACACCCACAAACGTAAATAAATATGATTAGTGTTGCCAGTGTTTGTATGTAATCAAATGAGAAACGACATTGTGTTTTCAAGTGTAGTTGTTTGAATAACCTGACCTCAGAAACTGCTTGTCTGCTTTAAAAAACATTTTGAATTAAATAGCTTACGTATCGAGAAAAGCTCATGAGTCAATTTTTTCATGTGGTAGTAGGCCATGTTAATGTCGGTCCTGCTTGTGATCTCTCTCCGGTGGTGTCGGATTGTCGTCCCATCGCGCTGTGAGAGTGAGGGAATAGGGAGTGCACCTGTGTCACAGCTAATGTGCAGCCACTATAATATGTCCTGCGTAGCTGGATGATCTCCTTATATGAGAACAGCCGCTTTGACGCCTTTGTTCCTTTTAAGAAAGGAATCTTGTTTTTTATCAATGGGAAATCATCAGATGACCCCTCCCACTGTGGGTGACAGCGTGAGAGAGTGTCAGACTCTTACTGACTAAAACCCACCGTGTTCCTTCTTGAGCCCTTTGCGTACCAGGGCCGCGGTAATCCCGTAGCCCCGGTAGTAATAGAGGAATCTCAATCGTCTATCTCCAAATGCTATTTTATTCTAACTTGAGATTATTCCTCTGTAAGAAATAAGGCAGTAACTCGAATTACTTCCAACGGCTGAGCATTTAGTGAGGTGTACATGAGGAAGTGCTCCCAGTAATGACGGCGAGCCTGCACGTAGTTATACGACTCCATTGTTCGTACGGCACGGGAATTTGTTGGGACGAGATTTTAGACACGGGAATTTGTCGTACGAGATTTTGGACGGGTTTAGGAAAGCTTGGTTTCGGAGATTGAAAAATATAGTTTTGAGATTATTTTTGTAGAAGAAAATATATTGAAGAATTTAGAAAATTTACGTAATATTTAGTTTTATTTATATTTTAGATAACCAGCGCACATACGTCGATTCTTAATAACTAGCCGGTCAAAAGTCAAATTTAAAAAATGGCGGAAGGTTAAAAATCAATCTGTCACAGAGATAAAGGACAGTACTAGTAACAATAATGTACTATTTTAAACTTCCAACTTGTCAACATACTCATGAGAGGATAGTTCAAAGCTAAGCGTCTTATTTTCTGTGAACAGCTCGTTATCCGCGCTCTCAAAGTTAACGTCGAACAAAGTGAAATTATGTTGTGTATACCAAATCTTCTGATTTTTTTATGACGGAATCTCACAATTAAGGTAATAACTAATATCTATTAATATATTGAAACGATGGAAAACGTTTTTTTTTACTATTTGTAGAGCATTAAAGATAGGCAGTTTATTAAAGAAAAAAAATAGTTTGTTTTAATATTCATTAGACCTTTTGTTATATTATCGCCTCTTATCGCGTAATTATTTTAATGGTATTGCATTCTGTATGTATTTGAGTAAATAATGTCGTTTAAATTAGGTGCGGATAGCTGCGGATGAAAAAGTTATCGAGTTTTATATGGATGTAGAAGACAGAACAAAAAATATATATTTTTTTCCAAACGTAATGAGTGCGGTTTTTTTGTTGTTAGAGGGCACCCTGGTACCTTGGGTATAAAAAATAGTAACACGGAAATATCTTTACGACAAATGTAAAAAAAACCTAATTTGGAAGAAAAATTTAATTACTTAGAAAATCACTAGTTAGCCCGTTATGGCGATACGCCAGATAATTTAAGGTGTTTGAAACACAGTTTTGCGTAGTTTAAATCGTCCATGAAAGAAAAATTGTTAAACTGGAAACTATCTCAAATAATCATGAAATATATTCGAGGAATACGCCATGAAAACTGTGAAATTGTTTGTCCACCTATATGGATGGCATCCGATTAGCCTTACCATGCATGAAATATTAATTCATGGTTCGGTTATAATCAAAATGCCCTATTACCTATTGGCCAGCTGTCAGAAGAGGCAGCCAGCAGAGGCTGGGAGAAGCATTTTCGTTTATTTTCATTTATACCGCGAAAACTGCGCGCGAAAGTTCTCGAGAAAGGAACGCTATGTTGATATATGCAATAGGTAGATTATTATTGACTTCGGATCCACTTTTATGTGTAAAGAAGCAAACAGAAAAAAGATCTAACCAAGATCATTTTGCCCTGAAATAATTGAGATGTTGCTACCAGCTAATCCGAATGAATCTTATATTTCAGATACAACAAATAAAGATATATGAAATAAGTAAAAGAATTATTGTGTTATAATTGAATGTTTTGAATTTTTTTTATTATTATCATTATGTCGAAAAGAATAATGGAATATAATCTTGTTTTTTTTTGTTTTTTTTTATATTTTTTTTTTTTAACTTTTTTTGGCAAGAAAACATGAATATTACAAAAATAATTAATTTTCATTAAAATATATGACTAAAGTTCAGAATGCAAGTATAAAATAATTTTGACCGCCTAAATCCTTCAAATCGACCTATGTGCAGCGGGTCTTACTCGCGATGAAATTATAAAGGTTTTACGATACCTCTTTTCTCCCGACGTTTCGGCCGAATTGCACCGACCGTGGTCACGGGAAGACTTAGTTTTATTGTCAAAAAGCCGTGTATGATTGAGGGCCAATTTCATAGGTTTCAGATAGATTTTAAGATAGCTAACTGACGGGTGATGTCATATAATTGTTTGTCGGATAGCTATAGAGAACTTAAACTTAGTATTTAAAACCAATAATAATCATTTCATTGTTTGGTTTCATAACATTGTATAATACCTACTGATCCAAATTCATTTCTCTGAAAACCAACTTGTGAAATAGTGCCACTGCTATAAAACAAAACGTGGTAACTAGCCGTGACACAACGAGCACAGACAGTGAATACATTAAACTTCACGGAAAATGTAGCCTTTCACAGGCAATAAGTCTACAATTTCCATTTATTTCGCCTTAAAAAAACTTCTGGAAGCTTCCAACGCTAATTTTGGAATAAAAACGAAAAGCAACTTGATATTTTTAGGGTTCCACGAGGTACACAATATTTTTTATCAGGTTACCTCGTTTTGAAATACAGCAGTAAGTTTTTTGGCGAAATATTTTATATTTATGTGTATGTAGATTTGATAACACGTACGCAGGTAGCGAACCTCTATATATTTCATGTCTGTTTATTTTTTAGTTTTTTCCCTACGGCTGACCTTTCAACCTATTTGAATATTTTCGCTAAAATGGTCTGTTTTGTACGTATACTCGCCAGCACATCAACCTACCTCAATCTGTCAAACAATCACAATAGTGAAAGGTTAATGTTCGATTGGTATCAGATTCGGGTAGGTTGACCTGTTGGCGTCTGTACATACAGTAAAAAATTCTAACCAATGCTTGGATTCAGGTATCGAAGCAGGGGCCTCATACCTAGCAATTTATAATGTACTAGCTTCCGATTGGTTTCATCCGCTTGCCATGGGAACTACTCCGCGCACCCGGATAAAAAATAGCCAATAGCTTTCCTCGATAAATGGGTTATCTAATACACTGAAAGATGTTTCAAATCGGATCAGTAGTTCCTGATAGACGCTCGCAGAAACTAGCCCTAATAATATTTTAGGCTAAATTAATTTATTCGTAACAAAATAAGTAATATCTTGTCCTCAATTATAACATAATTATATTTTTTAATTTTCTTCAGCATTTCAATAAGAAGTATCTCTGAATAGCAACAGTAATATTTCAGGACCATTTTATTCAAACTGAAATTAATATTAAGCATTTTTTTGTCGGTAGCAAATCTCGTGTCTAAGTCAATGTCGCGCGGATCCATCGATCATAAGGTTAAGCAACGCTTGGCGCGGTCGGTCCGTGGATGGTTGACCATCTTGTCATAACGAGTTTTCTTCCGTGTTTCGGAAGGCACGATAAACAGTGGGTCCCGGCTGTCATTTGAACATCTTTGACAGTCGTTACGGGTAGTTAGAAGCTAGAAAGACTGACAACCAGTCTTACGAAGAGGTATAAGAAAGCCCGGGTAACTGGGTTGTGAAGGTCAGATAGGCAGTCGCTCCATGTAAAACAATGGTTCTCAGCTGCATCCGGTTAGACTGGAAGCTGACCCCAACATAGTTGGGAAAAGACTAGGCAGATGGCAGCAAATCTTAGTGGCAGCGTGAGGGAGTGTCAGACTGTTACTGACTAAAACCCACCGTGTTCCTTCGGGAGCCCTTTGTGCCAGGGCCGCGGTAACTCGCGCGAACAATCCCGCAGCCCCGGGAATATAAAGTATATTATATTAATATAAAGTACTTAGATAAGTACTGGGTCACTCGGCCTATTAGTAGCAAGACTAATGAAGTTATATGACTAGCAATGTATTTTTATTATAGTTTTGTTTAAGTGAAATATAGTTAACTAGCTTCCGCCAGCGGCTTCGCCCGCTTCCCGAGGGAACTACTCCGCACACCCGGATAAATAGTAGATAGCCTTCCCCGATAAATGGGCTATCTACACTTCACTGAAGGAATTTTTCAAATCGGACCAGTAGTTCCTGAGATTAGCGCGTTCAAACAAACTCTTCAGCTTTATAATATTAGTGTAGATTAAGTTTTAAGATATTTTTTATGGCATTTCGGAGTTAGACGCTCGTTTGTAATGTTATAATGTACAGTCGACAGCAAGTCACTGTATCCAAAATCTGTCATAACTGTGAAATTTTACCAATCGAACATTAACCTTCCACCATTGCGATAAGGTTGAAAATCGATCGCAGAAATTTGACAGATTTATGTACACTGACTTGCTGTCGACTGTACCAGTTGCTTTTGCGCGGTTTTACTCGTAATATTGAGAACTAACAATAATTACTTACATACCATTACACTTCACACTAATATTATAAAGGCGATTGCTTGTATGTTTGTTATTTCTTCACTCGCAAACGGCGGAACGGATATAAATGAAACTAATTATGTAGCAGTAATACAATCTGATATCGATTAACTTTATTTAAGACTAGCTCCTGCCATCAGCTTCGCCCGCGTAAAACTTAACATTTTCCCGTTCCCGTGGGAATTTCGGGAAATTCATTCTTAGCGGATGCCTACGTCATAACATCTACCTGCTTGCCAAGTTTCAGGCCGATCCCTCCAGTGGTTTGGACTGCGCGTTGATAGATCACTAAGTCAGTCAGTCACCTTTGAGTTTTATATATTTAGATTTAACGAGAGAAAAATAAATAACAGCTAATTAAAAACAAACACACAGACTAACAGAAACACCGACATACCAACCAATAACTCATACATCACCTTTTATTTCCCTTCGTATAACTGACGTAAGAAATGTGACGTCACTTCCCATCTGCGGATGTAACGTATGTGCGTGATACGTCATGACGAATAAAAAATATCTGATGTGATAGAAATATGGCTGGTGTTATTTATGGCTGCGTTTTGCCGCTGTTACCCTACCTCGCTGGTTACGAATGATCTATTGATTTCATATCGATATGAGGCCCAAGTTCACGCAGTAAATGGTAGTTTTCTTAGTTAGTATTTGACTGCTTCGTTGGTCTAGTGGTCGCATAGCCGACTGCTGTGCACGAGGTATCGGGTTCGATTCCCGGGACGGGCCTAAATCGCTTAGTAGGTTTTAGAAACTTTCACAAAGCAGCCCGGAGTTGAAGTTGGTGATTGATACACACGTGCATCGGAGAGTACGGGCGAGTGAGGGAATAGGGAGTGCACCTGTGTCACAGCAAATGTGCAGCCACTATAATATGTCCTGCGCAGCTGGCTGATCTTATATGAAAACAGCCGCCATGGCCATAACTTCTGTGTCTTGTATTGTATAGTTATACGTAAGAAAAAATAAATTGCATCTCATAACCTTCACAGTGACCCAGCAATGCATTGAATACATCTGGAAATAATAATAATAATGGCGTCCTAGCCGATTATCGGCCACGGCGGCTGTTCTCATATAAGGAGATCAGCCAGCTGCGCAGGACATATTATAGTGCACAAGCATTTGCGCAGACACAGGTGCACTCCCTATTCCCTCACTCTCATAACCCGATGGGACGGCAATCCGTCACGACCGGTGAGAGATCAGGCGCAGGACAGACATTAACGTGCTCTCCGATGCACGGGTGTATCAATCACCAACTACCAACTCCGAAATAATACTAAGAGAATATACTTGAAGCAAATAACATATGACTCATTTTGTTATTTAGATTGAAACGTAACAAAATATGCGCATTCAGTAGCTGTCTGGTTTGCTCTCAAGGTCTGTTGTTTTTGAATTTATTAAGCTGGTGTCTAGATAGATCTTCATATCTCACTCACTGCAGGTTTAATCACGTAACAAGTTCTACTGTCAAATCGACCAATCATAAAGTTACACAACGCTAGGCGCTGTCGGTCCGTGGATGGGTCACCATCTTGTTATAACGAGTTCTTCCGTGTTTCGGAAGGCACGATAAACTGTTGGGTTTCAGCTGTCATTTGACCACGTTTGGCAGTCGTTACGGGTAGTCAGGAGCAGAAAGTCTGACAACCAGTCTTACCAATGGGTATCGGGTTATCTTATGTAGGTCAGACAAGCAGTCGCTCCATGTGGCACACTGGTACTCAGCTGCATCTAGTTAGACTAGAAGCTAATTCCAACGTAGTTGGGAAAAGGCTAGGCAGATGAGTAGCTGTCTTTCAGTACAAATAAGTCAGTCGAGTACAGTCTGACTCCGACGTAGTTGATAAAAGGCTAGGCCAGTGTCTAAGCTTCAGAAACAAATCTAAACTCCTAGCTATAGACTGATTTCTAATACTTCTCCGACTGCAACAAAGTGCAACGGTGCAGTGTTGCAACTGCAGTCCGCGTAATGTCCGAGTCACGTAACAGTCCCCCGTGACTCGTGAGTCAGTGCCGTGACTGAGAGCTGACTCATCGAATGCACCTTTTGTTTTGTTGACCGACTTCAAAAAAAGGAGATGTTTAATTCGATCGTATTTTTTTGTGTATGTTACCCACGATATATTACCGGTAGTTTTTAAGGTTAAACTCGGGATTATAGTTTTATTACAAAACTGATGAATTTGTTCGTTTGAACGAGCTACTCTCAGGAACTAATTGTTATAACAAAAATCCTGACAACTAGCTTAGAATACATATTTTAGGGGGCTCCTATACAACAAATCTGATTTTTCATCGACAATGGTACGGAACCCTTGGTGCTCAAGTCCTTGGTCGATTTTTTTAATCAGGTTAAACTCTTACCAAGTAACACAAAGGCTTTTAAAACTGACCGCTTCGCAATAAAACCTAATTGGTACAGTTATATCGGCTATCGATTTACTGTAATCAAGCCTTATGATTCAGCTGCGTCCCACGTGAGTCACACACAGCGCGAGCGCTTACAAAGAGATGACACATAGGTAGCTTGTTTGCTATAATACGGGTTAAAGGTTATAGGAAATGATATAATTACGTGGCTTATTAATATCTAATAGCTTCCGCCTGTGGTTTGCTACTACTATTCTGCGCACCCAGAAAAGAAAAAAAATAAGGGTTGCTATACACATAAGCGGGCCGGTCTTATTCGGCACATCTGGGTGTTAAATCTATACTAATATTATAAAGCTGAAGAGTGTGTTTGTTTGAACGCGCTAATCTCAGGATCTACTGGTCCGATTTGAAAAATTCTTTCAGTATTAGATAGGCCATTTATCGAGGAAGGCTATAGGCTTTTATCCGGGTGAGCCGAGTATTTCCCACGAGACACGGGTGAAAACACTGGCAGAAGCTAGTCTGTCATATGTATATCTAGAACTTTATTTTCGGTGCGTTATCCGGGTGCGTGCAGTAGTTCCCACGGGAGAGCGGGTGAAACCGCTGGCGGAAGCTAGTCGAATATAAATGTAGATAAATGTTCGGGATAAAAAGTGTAGTAATTGCTCCGGGTCGGCTTGCTGTTCAACATATACTGCCGAATCGACAATGTGTGCAGCAATAGTAAAAAATCCGACAAAACGATTTCGGAATCCGGGAATCGAACACGAGCCCTCTTGCACAGTAGTCCTGCTACATGACTACTAAACCAACGAGGTTACACTATAAAAACGTTAGAAGTTTTAATTATAAAGTGCTGGGGTAATTGCGAGCGGAGTGGTCACGTAGTCAGTCACCGCTAGGTCACGTATAAAATGACTCATCTGTGCTAGATGCGAACAGGTGGATACTGTGCTTGAAATGAGGTTTACTCATTGGTCGTGTGCTGAAGAGCTCGTGACTAACTGCGGAAATCAATACTCTGTCCATCTCTGGATTTGCTTACTAGTGGTGATAGAATTTTGACATTAGCCCCATACAAGTAATGTCAAATTCCTATCTCTGGTAATCAAATCCAGAGATAGATAGAATATTGGGAATGGACCTAAGTCATGGATCGATCATAAGCTTAAGCATAGCTTGGCGCGGTCAGTCCGTGGATGTGTGACCATTTTGTCATGACACAATGAAATGGTTTTCAGAGAGCACAATTAGCTAGTCATTTGAACATCTTTGGCAGTCGTTACGGGTAGTTAGAAGCTATAAGATATACAGTCTTACCAATGGGTATCGGTTTGCCCGGGTAAATGGATTGTGGAGGTCAGCTGTGAAGACAGCTCACAGCCCCCAAAACACCAACTATTCACCATTTCCTATGTGTTTTTGCTGGGAAGAAGTGGTGGAACAAACTCCCCAACAACACTACATTCCACCCTAATTATAATCCAAAAAGCTGAAGAATTTGCTTCTAAGCGCTAATCTCAGGAACTACTGGACCGATTTGAAGAAAACTTTTCAGTATTAGATTGCGAAACTTGCTTACCTTTAATTATTCAACACAGGTAACTAAATAATTACTACGAATGTGATTTTACTTGAAATGTTCTAATAAAAAAGTTAAGTTCCTTATAACCTAGTGAGAGGAAGCAGGTTAGCGCTTGTTTAGTCTCAAGAGTGTGCTTATTTGTTTGAACCAGCTAATCTCAGGAACTACTGGACCAATTTGAAAAATTTTTTCAATGTCAGATAAGCCATTTATTGAGGAAGGTTTAAGGTATTTTTTATCCGGGTGCGCGGAGTAGTTCCCACGGGACACGGATGAAAACTTGCTTAACCTCCGATTGGTCGACTTTTAGACAGTTTACTATACGTTCTAATAATAAAGTTCCCTGTAACCCATGAGAGGAAGGTTAGCGCCTGTTTAATCTCAAACCGCGTTTAACGCGACCTGCCGCACTGTCACTGTCTGTCTGTCTCCTTGCTGTATCTCACTAACCATGATAGCTAGAAAGCTGAAATTTTCACAAATGATGTATTTCTGTTGCCGCTATAACAAAAAATACTAAAAATGAAAAAAAAAATAAGGTGGATGGGGTACGGAACCCTTCATGCGCGAGTCCAACTCGCACTTGACCGGTTTTTTGAGGACAAAAAAGCTAAGTAGTTATCACGGTACGCGGGTGAAACCTTGCATTTTCGAAAGTTTATTTCAAATGTCTAATAATAAAGTTAAGTTCCCTATAACCCAGTGAGAGGAAGCAGGTGAGCGCCTGTTTAGTCTCAAGCCGCGTTTACACGCGACCTGCCGCACTGTCACGGTCAACTCGCACGTGTTTGGGCAGCTATACAGGGTGTTCTATACTGTGCGAGTGATTAAATGCTGCTGTAATTTGATTGGTGCACTATAATTACGATTATAGCATTTTTATTGGTTGTAAATGTGTGCTTGATTAATCTTAGATGGTAATATTATACAGCTGAAATATTTGCTTGTTCGAACGCGGTGATCTCAGGAACTACTGGCCAGATTAGAAAAAATAGATAGCAGATTTATCGAGGAAGCCTACGTGTTATCCAGATGCCCGAAGTAGATTTCACAGGATGCGGGTGAAACCGCTGGCAATATAATTAAGTGAAAGTGAATTGATTTATTCGGCTTTCCTGTAAAACCAATACATAATTAAACTGTGGATATTTTTGAGAAAATCCCCCATTCCTAAAAATCTTTTAGATAATCTTATAGTAAGTAACTATTTCATAAATAAGAAATTCGACAAAAGAACGCTTCAACACAGAAACTAATAAAGAAACACAAACAACCTGTATCTCACTCCGTAAATGTTTACGTTATAAGTTAAAACTGACTTTGTAAACACACCCGACTGACTTGTCTACGGCGGTTACCGAAAAAAAACATATGTAGGGCTACCACGTGTATGAATTTTTTACATTTAAAAAGCTTTTTAGTTATAGTAATTCATTGTTTTAATTTTATATTAAAATTATACTATACCAAAGTAAAAATAATTAATTATTGAAAAAAAATGGAATCTTGAAAGATTTTGAATAGGTCCATTAGTTTTTAAGTAAATCAATAACAAATATACAAAAATAGTAAATATTATGTCCTCTTTATGATTAATACTATTACTTAAGCTAGTATATTACACATCTACTAGCTTCCGCCAGCGGTTTCACCCGCTTTCCCGTGGGAACTACTGCGCGCACCCGGATAAAAAGTAGCCTATAGCCTTCCTCGATAAATGGGCTATCTAACACTGAAAGAATTTTTCAAATCGGACCAGTAGTTCCTGAGATTAGCGCGTTCAAATAAACAAACCTTTCAGCTTTATAATATTAGTATAGATTTGAGGAAATATATCCAGTTATTATATTTGTTACTGACTAAATATAAAGATTATAAAATATTACGGCCGAATACATTTATTTACATGATGGCATAATTGCCAATTAACTGTAATATAAGATTATTCCAGGAAACAAACAAACCACAATAATGAGATTTGTCATAGCTATTGTGGTTTTCATCTGTCCAATTAATTTATTTAATTATAATTAAGTTTAGTTGTCTATTTATTTAAATCCTTTACAATATTTATGTTGATTCATGTCCAATAATGTTTACATATTTTCCATTCGGAATATATAAACATACAAGCTTCCGTCAGGGGTTCACCTGGTTCGCAAGGGAACTAATCCGCGCATCTGGATAAAAAGTAGCCTATAGCTTTCCTCGATAAATGGGCTATCTAACATTGAAAGATTTTTTCTAATCGGACCAGTAGTTCCCGAGATTAGAGCGTTCAAACAAAAAAACAAACTCTTCAGCTTTATAACATTAGTATGGATTAAACAAATAAGATTTTGACTCTAAACCTCCTTTGTAGATTACCTTTGATTCTAAGGTTCAACGTTAATTTGTCTGCGCTAATAGGATTAGACAACAACTTCAAAACGTAAATCGTTAACGTTTTCACGTCTCAAATAATTTGTTAAGTTTGTTTTATCAAAGACTAACGCTTTCATAAGTTTGTCAAATATGGCGTCCCGGAAGAGCGAGTTGCAGATATTATTTTTACTTTTTAGGTTTTAGCGGGTAGCAGAAGTGGTTGAAGGGGAAGGAAAACATACGAGCCTGTGCTCTGAAGTTAGATATAAACCGCCATTGAGTTTGGTAACTATTAGATCACTGAGTTATGCAAATTTCGGAGGTATTACTCGAAGCGCACCAAATGAAGCGCACCTTTGTTATTCCTCGAAGCGCACCTTTTAGCAGCGCTCCCGATAACAATTCTAACTAAAAGGTGCGCTTCACTAGGTGCGGTTCAAAACTGTTGCGCTTCGAGGCATACCTACTTAAGATTTGTCTCATGTCCAAAATTACTTTCTTTGACTTTAATTGATTTGGTTAATTTGTTTTCAAAAATATGAAGATACATATTTTCAAACTTGCCAGTCCCATGTACATTTGTTGTTCACTTGACGTATAACTAAGTCACCCCTTTCCACATGAAATCGCATCTCAATTGGGTCACTTGCTATTTCAATTTCATTTCACAACACAAGGACATAATATTCTGTTTGTGGTTTGAAATTTCTTCAATCAGATATGACAATATTATGACATAGAGGCAGCCATTCCGTCGAGACCGGCTGACATAGTTTGACGAGCTGATGCATCAGGAATGCATAATTGATGCATACGCGTATTGCTATGTAGGACACAAACCTGTTAGCTTGGCTTTCATCAGGTTTAGGGATTAGCAGAAATGCAAGTACAGACGACAGCAGGTCAACGTATACGAATCTGTCAAATTTTACCAATCGAACATTAACCTTTCCACTATTGTGATAAGGTTGAAAATCTATTGAAGACATTTGACAGATTGTGGTAACTTGATGTACATAGTTACTTTTGACGAACTTCTTTCTGTGCTTGAATAAGATATAGTCTTTATTACTTAGGAATGGCGTAGCTTTTCAACAATGACATTTTTTTCGGATCGGTTCAGTAGTTTCGGAGCCTAAGGGTGTACAAACCAACAAAAAGTGTTTCTTCTTTATTATAGAACTAAGAATAGATAAGTAGGGTAGTATGGAAAAAGATAAGTTCCAAGAACAATAACTAAAATTGGTAAATTAGGTGATAATATTTGAAAAATTTGATGAATCTTCGTCACTAGTTAAAAGAGCCATATATAACCTTTAGCTGCACTTGAAACATTGCAAAATAAATATATTTAAATTATATCTACATACGATAAATACTAAATACATATATTTTAAGACAAGCCTGTGTAAGCTGATGTCATTGCACAGAAATGTGATGAATTGATGAGCCTTCACAATTAACTGACGGACAAAGTTAATATAATTAATGTGTAGATAATAGGTATGTAGCTACTTATTTATTTTTATGGGTTACTGGCTGTTTGCCGCGGTTTTACTCGGGTCCCGGGGGAAGTTCTTCGCGTACCCGGATAAAATATACCTATAGCTTATGTTACACGGGTAAATGTCAGGTTATTTGAGCTTCCCAACAGTGAAAGAATTTTTCAAGTTGGTTCAATAGTTGCGAAGCCTTTAAAGTAAAAAAAAATATTTATCTTTCCTTTATGTATAGTTAATATTTTTTTAATGTTGTCTCTTAATTTACATTAAATATGTATTTGCCTACATTTTGCCTTTTGCGTAGACAGTAGAAACTATGTTCAAACCGACAAAGTTATGAGTTTCAATTAAAAAAAACTTAAAATAATATAAAAAAGTATGGAGATTCCTGTATCAATGTTTTCGACAACCCTATGCGTTATGAAAAAGGCACCGTTTGTCTATGGTACACCGGCGGATGAGTTTGTTTGTCTGTCCGTGTCGATGACAGAAATATGTATGTTTTAACACTACAGTTGGCTAGTAAGTATAATAAATAAGTGTTACATAATTAATTAATTGTTAGTTCAAGTACTTAGCGCCTGTTTCACAGGTTCTTGATAAAGTACTAGATAGCTATCTGATAAATTCTGCCAATGGAATGTTTTCAATTTTGTCTACTTCTCTATAGCAATACCTGTGATAGCTATCTAGAATATTAACTGGAAGTTGTGAAACTGGCTATTAAAGTACAAGAAAATAAACATAGTTGATTTCGAAGTTAAGCATTTTTCACGTGACAAAATAAACTTAAACTTAAGGATGTTATACCGCCGAATTCTTAAAATCTAAAAGACAGACATGTGTTGCTGGGGAGTTTGTTGCGCCACTTCTTCTTCCCAGTAAAAACACATAGGAAGTGGTGAAGGGCGGCCGTTTTTGGGACTGTCTGATGTAATTTTACGTTCGAAAAGTGCTGTTTTCAGCCTACTTTGAATAAATGCTTTTTGATTTTGATTACTAAACAAACAGGTCAAAATCATAACCCTCCTTTTCGCTTCGCCCTAGTCGGGTAATAAAACATGACTCAATTTTAAACATCATTCTTTTACTGTGACACTTACATAAATTACTGCCACAGAGAGACTTAACTAATACTTAACGTTAAGTAACGTTACAGTATATTGAGGTTAGAACATGTTACTTATTCCTTACTGTAAACAGTCGAATATTAACATTTTTGTGACAGACATGTCTTAACTTATTGCCTGGAATTCACTGTCTTTTATATTCTGTTGTAGACTTTCACAAAATAAAACCAACTCGTAAAACTGGCCAAGTGTGAGTCGGACTCGAGCACGAAGAGTTCCGTACCATCCCTACTATATCCCTACCAATATTATAAATGCGAAAGTAACTCTGTCTGTCTGTCTGTTACGCTTTCGCTAAACCAGTGAGCCGATTTTGATGAAATTTGGTACAGAGACAGAATAGACCCTGAGGAACAACATAGGCTACGAGAACGGGAAATAGTTCCCTCGGGAAGCGGGCGAAGCCGCTGGCAGAAGCTAGTTATCTATAAAAAACACATTTGTTATATGGGAGCCTCCTAAACTATGTATTTTAATCTAGTTTTCAATATTTCTTGTTATAGCAGCAGAATAATACATCGATTGTGAAAATTCCATCTATCTAGCTATCACGGTTCTTGAGATACAGCCTGGTGACAGATCGACAGACAGCGATAGTCTTACTACGGAATTCAATAACCTATCTATCTGTCGATTTGGCTACTAGAGATAGGAATTTGCCATTACTTTTATGGAGCTAATGGAGCTAATGTCAAAATTCTATCTCTACTTAGCAAATCAATAGATAGATAGGTTATTGGGAACGGCCGTTTACCCATTGGGAACGGAACCCTAAAAACAGCTAAGTTATGCCCAGTAAAACATTGTACACGTTTCTCGAACGCCAAATATCAGGAAAATGTAGAGTGCTTACAATTCTGTGTAAAATTTACAATGGCGGTGTGTTTATGCCTACGAGAGCGGAATATCAATGAGGAAATAAATATTGTAATAGCACTTACATTAGCTGTGTCTGTACTAATATTAAAGTGAAGAAGTTTGTTTGTTTACTTGTACGCTTCTAACTCAGGAACTGCTGCACCGATTTGGAAAATTCTTTCAGTGTTAGATAACACATTTATCGAGGAAGGGTGCACGGAGTAGTTACCACGAGATGCGACTGCTCTATGAAGGTAATTAGGTACTATACTTATGCTTTCGGCTTTTCCAGCCAAAATCAAAATATTTTATTGTAGTGGCAATTATCTACTTCTCATTAAAACAAATGTTTACCATTAATTTTTAACCGACTTGCAAAAAAAGGAGGTTCTCAATTCGGCCGATATTTTTACGTTCAATTCTCATAGTAAAAAGTAATTTTAAGAAAACTGAGGGTTATATTATCAGTGAACTTGGGCCTTTTAAACAAAAGCTAGTTAATTTTACGAAGTAGACCTATTCCAAAAAATAAACCTCCCAAAAAAAATATTAAAATATATTTTCGCGCGAAAAATAATTTGTTGCTCCCAGTTTACGTAAAAGTCTTATGGCGTATAAAAGTCGTGTTACCCTAAGACAATATACTTCGGGTAAAGTCGGGTAAAGTCGGCTATTCTCGGGTCATTCTGTGCCGTAAAACCCAATGTTTTAGCTGAAATATCAGCCAGTACAAATTAATTTTGTCCAACCTTAAGATTTGCCTATTTTAAGGGTTCCGTACCCAAAGGGTAAAACGGGACCCTATTACTAAGACTTCGTTGTCTGTCTGTCTCCGGGCTGTATCTCATACACTGTGATAGCAAGAAAGCTGAAATTTTCACAAATGATGTATTTCCGTTGCCGCTATAACAACAAATACTAAAAATTAAAATATATTAAGGGGGGTCTCGATTCAATAAACCTGTGAATATATTTGTATGAGAAACAAAATTATATTTTGCTGTCCGATTTTTTTTTGTATTTTAGCTAGTTCGTTAATACGTTCATTTTTCATAGATAATGGTATGGAACCCTTCGTGCGCGAGTCCGACTCGCACTTGGCCGGTTTTTTATGGATGCGAAAGGTTCTTGGAATTTAAAATTGAATCACGGCATTTTTATAAAGGTTCTTTGAAAAAATATGAATGCTTTATCTATCCACTAGCCTCTGCCAGCGGCTTCGCCCACGTAAATCTTAAAACTCAGTTTTTTTCCCGTTCCCGTGGGAAATTCGGGAAATCCTTTCTTATCTCGCGTGAGAGTCTTAAGATGAACCTCTGTGCAAAATTTCAGTTTTATAGGTTCACGGGTTTGGGCCCTGCGTTGACGAGTCAGGACTTTGATTTTTATATGTATAGAAGAAGAAGAAGATTAGATGCTCTGAAGAAATATAAATGTTCTATCTATCGGTTGAAATCCACCATCAGTCTTTGTATCGTCCCACTGCTGTGCTGCGGCCTCCTCTCACACAGAGAAGGATTGAGCGTTAATCACCACGTGCAAGAGATGCGGGTTGCTGTACTCACACTTTATAGTCCAGGTTTCCTCGAAATGTTTTCCTTCGCCTAAGATATACTTAGAAAGTACATAAAAACTTAAAAAACTTGCATCGGTAGTAATAAAATTCTAATTAAATTCTTACCTGATACAACAACGGCCATAAGAAGTCCAAAAAGTGCGGGAAGAGCAGCCATCTTGAAAATCACTTTCTCAATACCAACCAATCACAAAACACTTGGATTCGAAATTCGAACCAGCATACTAGGCGTTAAACGGACACTTTATAACCGGTTTGATCCAGAATTTTTGTCTTGCTCGCACTTGTAGGTTGTCCGTATCTCCGTCCCGCTCACTCTGCAACAAAAAGGTGGGTTAAGGTTTTCTTTTTATAGACAAGGTGTAGGGAGGTTTTTGAGGTAGATTTCTATAAGCAATCTATCCACTGTTTTGAGATTAGAGATTGACTTTTAGATCTAATCTATACTAATATTATAAAGTTGAAGAGTTTGTGTTTTTGAACGCGCAATTCTCAGGAACTACTGGTTCGATTTGGAAAATTCTTTCAGTGTAAGAAAGCACATTTATCAAGGAAGGCTATAGGCTACTTTTTATCCAGATACACAGAGTAGTTCCCACTGGACGGTGCAATTTGAGAAATTCTTTTAGCTTTGGATAGCCCATTTATCAAGGAAGGCTATAGGCTACTCTTTATCCGGATACACAGAGTAGTTCCAACGGGATGCGGGTGAAACCGCTGGCGAAAGCTAGAAAATTACATGGAGCTAATATCAAAATTTAGTCCCTAGACAACGGATAGTTCGTATATAGAAATCCACGGTCAGACAAGGTATTTTATGCTCCGTAATTTGAGGAGTATGAAGGCTGCAGGGGACCAGGGTGGGTTTATAGGATTAAATGCTTATGGCGCAGGAATTTTATTTGTATTTATGTCTGGGTAGCTTTTCTATTATGTGGCTGTGGTCAGCCATGTTGTTTGTTGTCAGGTGTGTTTTGGGGAAAGAGGTGTGTTAATAAGTTTAAGATAGAGACTGGTTTTGTTACGATATTTATATCCCCTATTAAAATCAATTTTATTTTATAGCGACAATAGAAATACATTATCAGTGAATATTTCGACTGTCTAACTGAGCATAACGACTCTCTACTGCTAGGCTAATTTATATACATATTAAATTAAACTATTTATTGAATGCTAACCATCCATATAAAAAACTTTATTTTTCCTCCAAAAACTGTTAAGAAAAAGAAAAATAGCATCATATTTTTTACACCTCGTAAGTAGGGTTTTTACCCTAAAAAAAAAACATAAAAAGATTCCACTAAGACTTTATTAAAACCTCCGAATGCAGTGAAGGTCTATCCTCTGAGCGTTGTCTATGAAAGATGGCGGCATCAATTTGGCGGGAAGCATTTTTGACGTTGAATTTTTTGAAGTTAGATAACGAGGAGTTATTCGATGTAATATTTCTTTTGTTACAAATAGTGGGTTATTTTTAAGATAAGTAAAATGTTGAAATGTATTAGAGACTAGTTTGTGCCAGCGGTTTCACCCGTGTCCCTTAGAAATTACTTACCGTATTTGGATAAAATATAACTCATGTCACCCGAGGATAGTATAGCTTCCTAACAGTGAAAAAAAAATTCAAATCGTTTCAGTAGTTTTGGAGTCAAATCCTAAGTTTAGAATACTTCGTGGCGTCTGACTACCTATAGCGACTGTCAAAGATGTTCAATTGACAGCCGGGACCCACCAGTTTATCGTGCCTTCCGAAACACGGAAGAACTCGTTATGACAAGATGGTCACC
>NWSH02000305.1:6104046-6129686 GCA_002382865.2 Heliothis virescens
ACTAGCTTCTGCCAGCGGCTTCGCCCGCTTCCCGTGGGAACTACTTGGCGCACCCGGATAAAAAGTAGCCTATAGCCTTCCTCGATAAATGGGTTATCTAACACTGGAAGAATTTTTCAAATCGGTACCAGTAGTTCCATGAAGGAGTTAGGTGTTTAAAACAAACGAACTCTTCCTTTAAATATTAGTGCAGATTAGAAGAAGGAAAGAAATAAGAAATCTATACTTTATACATATTTATAAGAGGAAACTTGTTTTTTGTTTGTTTGGTTGTAATGAAAGCTCAAAAATATGGACCGATTTTAAAATTCTCTTCACTCCATTCGAAAGTGCATTATCCACGAGTGACATAGGCTATATTTTATCCGGGTACGGGCAGTAATTCCCACGGGATGCGAGTGAAACCGCGGGAAAACGGCTAGTACTAAATAAAAATCATGTACCATTTACGGAGATTCAGTTTCCCATATTCACTAATGACTTCCATCTCCAAGTAACGGTGTACCAAACATCTACGGGTACTATAATAATAATAAGATTTCGCGTCGTCAAGTCGTTTACTATACATTAACATCATATAACTGTCCTATTGTTGAGTTGTGAATGAAAAATAACATGTTTTATATGTAGAGAGATTTTGGTTTAAGTTCAAAATAAGTTTGAAAGACTTTTGTGGATGTTACAATGACATAAAGTAGTGTCAAATTAATTTACAGTATACACTGGCTTTCGCCAGCGGTTTCACCCGCGTCCCGTGGGAACTACTCTACACATCCGGATAAAGAGTGTCCTCTAGCCTTCCGCGATAAATGGGCTATTTGGCACTAGAAGAATTTTTCAAATCGGTCCAGTATTTCCTGAGATAAGCGCGTTCAAAGAAACTCTTCATCTTTATAATTTTAGTATACATAGACACGAGTACATATTTTCATCAGCTAACTAGCTTTTTCCCAACTATGTTGAGGTCGGCTTCCAGTCTAACCTGATGCAGCTGAGTACCAGTGTACCACATGGAGCGACTGCCTATCTGACCTCCTCAACCCAGTTACCCAAGCAACCCCCCTTGCTGACACAATTATCAGACTTTCTGTTGACATATCTAACTATTATCTACCACTCAATATACTGTCACCTCAAACACAAAGACTACCTGTAGCCTGTCACCATGTCACCCCTTTCAATAATATGTCACCCCTCCCCTTTCTCTAATATACAGGGTTACTTGTAATTCATCGGAAGTAAAGATGGGAAATAAAGGGCGTAAAGGTATCAAGTACCAGAATGTATCCTAATGGATCCTGTTGTATAATCGCTTTTCGAGAAATCTGTAATTAAATGTTGAATTTCGGCTAATTTCCAAAAATTGCAAATATCTCGGAAGCCACTGAACTTTGCTCAGAGGTAAGAGTGGCTTAATTTGTTGCTCTTGGGCCCTTCTATCAGCTCCTTCCGGATATACTCGTACGTCGAATTGCAAGTAACCCTGTATATAGCTGTGACGTCACAACATGGCTTCCGCGACACATGTCTGTCTGTTCTCAAGGAAGACACACTATTGGAGACACGGAGGGTCTTTTTGTTTCGTTTGTAGGAATACATGTGGTTCATGTTAATTAGGATGCGAGCATTAGTCCCTACTAATATTATAAATGCGAAAATAACTCTGTCTGTCTGTTACACTTTCACGCCTAAACCAGTGAGCCGATTTTGATGAAATTTGGTACATAGCATAGACCCTGAGGAACCACATAGGCTACTTTTTATACGGGTACGGGAAATAGTTCCCTCGGGAAGCGGGCGAAGCCGCTGGCAGAAGCTAGCTAGTTATAAGTTTGTGTGTTTATCATGTGGAAGATCATCTGCCTAGCCTTTTCCTAAATATGTTAGACGTGTTCCAGTGGAAACGGATGCATCTGAGTAACAGTGTGCCACATGGAGCGACTGCCTATCTGACCTCCTCAACACTGTTACCCAGGCAGCCGGATAAACTAAGTAAGACTGGCTGTCAAACTTACTGGCTTCTAACTGCCAAAGACCCAAATGACAACCGGAACTAACCAATTTATCGTGTCTTCCGAAACACGGAAGAACGCTTTCGTGTTTCATGACAAGACGGTCACCTATCCACATACCCACCACGCTAAGCGACGCTTAACCATATGATCGATCAATCCGCACGGCTTTGACTTAGCCACGTGCTCTTTTGCGATAAAAAATAATTAAATAAGCAAAATACCGAGAACATAAAACAAACTCGCAAACGACAAAATTAAGAACCATAAACTTTCAATTAAAAATCGAATTGTAATTGATACACCAATTTAGTAGCTACAATGCTACAGACAGACAAAAGAACTCCCTTCAACTAGTGACGTTTAGTGTTACCACACGAAAAAAAGCTAAAAACAAAGAAAGTACACTACAGCAACAAGTATTGAAACGGTCGACCTACTTACATAAGTGCCACACATAACAATGTATAAGCATTATGTATGTTTGTTTGTATGTAGCAACAGTAGGTCAGTACGACCATAGGTTTTATTACTATTATATGGGCCACGATTAGTAAAGCCTATGTTTTATGCCTTCTTGGTCTAGTAACTTTTTTATGCTGGCAACACTGGTTAGTGTTGTTACAATTTCAAATTGTATATAAGCAAAGAAAAAATTAAATAGGTTTACTGAAAATATAGAGGATGCACGATGATTCAAACGTTATTTTCAGTTAAACACATATTATATCTACTAGTGTGAAGTTTTTCCATACCAATATACCATTTATGATCATTTTTAGGGTCAGGTAGGTAAAAAGGGATCCTATTTCTAAGACTTACCAGACTACATCTCGAGAACTATGTTAGCTGCAGAGTTGAAATTTTCACACATGATGTATTATTTATTGTCGCCGCTATAACAACAAATACTGAAAACTAGAAAAAAAATGTGGTGGCTCCCATACAACAAACGTGATTTTTATCGATAATCGACAAGCGAGTCCGACTCGCACTTGCCCAGTTTTAAGCTACATATCCTTCAAAACATAACAGTACCCACCTACTTAATAAAGGTTATATTCATCACATACCAACAACCCACCGCTTTGAAACCTCCAACTAAACTTTTTGTGCTCATCAAAGCTTCTTAGATGCATTAAATACTTATTCGAAACTAGCCTCCTTACTGAGGTCAGCGGCCTAAGATGTGAGGGTATATTTTTTGTGGCAACATTCTCGCTGCAAGATGGCCGCCGTCCCTAATTGCGCGGGAGATGAAATAGGATGTTAGATTCAAGAAAATATCATGTTTAGATTGTTTTTTTATGGGTTTTATTGAAGTTTTCTAGTTTCAATTATTTTATATGTCCTTTTAAAGACAGGTGATTACTCTCCGTTGCAATATTTTTTATGAAGATAAAGATTTTTCTTATAAAATGATCACTGTTAACGAGTATTTTTTTATGACAGTGGGTAAAAAACAAATGATTTCTACTCATGAAACTTCCTTAGAAGGAAGTTCCTTGGAAGTTTTATATCTATACTATTGCAATAAAGCTGATTTCAAAAATCCTGTCTGTATTAGATAGCTTATTTATCTACGAACTAGGAAGGCTATTTTTTACCCCAGTACGCAAAATAGTTTCCACGGGAAGCGAGTGAAACCGATGGCAGAAGCTAGCCATTTTATAAAGCCAAATAATTCAATATTCTAAACACAGGCCAATAAATATTAAAGGGTTCCGTACAAAAAATCTTGTTTTTTATTTGGGAACCCTCAAAAATTCTTATATTATTTTAGTTTCTGTTATTTGTTATTATAGCGGCAACAATAACACATCATCTATGAAATTTTTAACAGTCTAGCATCATGGTTCTTGAGATACAGCCTGGAGACAGACAAACGAACAGTGATGTCTTAGTGACAGGGCCCCGTTTTCCCCTTTGGGTGCAAATAAAAAAACTAGAATAATTCCTTCCGTAAACAATAAAACATTTAAGTATTGAAGTCTTGAATCTTAGGTAGCGATCTAAGCAGCGATGCGCGCGCGCCTTTCACTCGCGAAGGGCAGACCTATTGCGATGTGTCCTACTGACGGACTGGGCTTGTCTGGGTAGCCTTTTAGATGATTTATAGGAAATCCTTTAAAACATCATCAACTGTCTAGACTAGACTTTTCCCAAAAGTCTGAAGTAAGTTGGGGAGAGTGAAGTTAGTTGTCGAATTTTTAGGATAGACATTGTCTACGCAATCATTTGTCGGCGCAGCCAATCGGCTAACTTCAGACAGAAAAAGTAAAAACTCTTGTCAAATAACTATGCCGCTCTGACGTAAAACATTTAGCAGTGTTAATTTTTTTGCAGCCATGTCAGGTGAAATTGCGAATATTTCCTAAAACATCTCAATCAGATGCCAGCACATCAACCTACCTAAAGCTGTCAAACTTCAATAGATTTTCAACCTTATAACAATACTGGAAGGTTAATATTCGATTGGTATTTGACAGATTCGGGTAGGTTGACCTGCTGGGGTCTGTAATCGTTCACGGAATTACAGCAGTTCTCAGTATATGAGCTAGAGAAAGTATGCTGGATTACTCATTATTGAGAAACTGATTCAAGAAAAAAAAATGCTAGCCTTTGATGAGAGTTGAGTGTACTGACTAAAATACTTATTAAGAAGAAGTTATGAATCCTACAAAATCTACTAAAATGGCCGTTTGCGCGTGAAGGAGAAATTTAATTTAGCAGTAATCTATGCTTAATATTTTAAAGCTGAGGAGTTTGTTTGAACACGCTAATCTCAGGAACTACTGGTCCAATTTGAAAAATTATTTCAGAGTTAGATAGCCCATTTTATCGAGGAAGGCTATAGGCTACTTTTTATTCGGGTGCGCGCAGTAGTTCCCACAGCACGCGGGTAAAACCGCTGGCAGAAGCAAGTTCAGCTTATACAATGAGACTAACATATACGTTACTTTTTATCCGGGCACGGGAAGGAGTTTCCTCGGTAAGCAGGTGAAAACGCTAGCAGAAGCTAGTACCTACTTCTATAAAAATACTAATCATTTCCCGTAGCTCCACCCGTTTCATACTCAAATGATATGACGTTTCCATTTGTGTAGGTCAATCGATAATATATCAATATTATGTACCTAATCATCATTATCTATGTCAGATAATATAGATAGGTATTAAATAGACACAGTGTCGACTATTGATAGTGAAAGTATTTTATAAATCAGCTGGTATTTATATGTCTAGGTTATACTTACTAAGACAATAACTATGAGTCAGCCTACTAACTGCCTTGTTGGTCTAGTGGTCGCATAGCCGACTAGGTACTGTGGTCTCGGGTTCGATTCCCGGGACAGGCCGAAATCGCTTCGTGGGTTTTAGAAACTTTCACAAAGTAGCCCGGAGTTGGAAATTGGTGATTAGTACACCCGTGCATCGGAGAGCGCGTTAATGTCGGTCCTGCGCCTGATCTCTCTCCGGTCGTGTCGGATTGCCGTCCCATCGGGTTAGGAGAGTGAGGGAATAGGGAGTGCACCTGCGTCTGCGCAAATGATGCGTATATGAGAACAGCCGCCGTGGCCGACAATCGGCGTGGACGCCATCACTATGAGTAATTCCAATATTTTACTGACTTTTAAGCATCTATCCTCAATAGTTTCTGAGTAATTTTGTCAGCAATTCGTCTATTTTACGAACAACGGATAAAGATGCTCAAAAACCAGATATTAATCGTGCAAAATAAAGCAAAATTCCAATATTTATAAAAATACTCAAGTTTTGACGATAAAATAGATAAATGATAATAAATGGGTGTGCACTGGTAATGTATTTATTGATAGCCGCGATAACAACAATGAATGAATCAACTATTTGTACTAAAATAACTGTAAAGTGCATTTGTTTCTTCAAATTGACATAAATGTACATACAACCCGAATTCGTCGTCCAGAAAGACTAATAGCCAGTTTATCAGGTTTCACATAAAAAATATCAGCCATTATAACATATCTGTTAAACAGCCATTCAGGGCTACCTGATATATTAATGCTGTAGAAATGTAGTCAGAATTATAAAAAAAAATCTAAGGCGTTATCTGTCGGATAGTTATCTAGAACTGTATCTGAAACCTGTGAAATGGGCTCTTAGCTTCTTTTTTACCCGACTGCCAAGAAGAGTTGTGCTTTTTATTTCGTGTAGATCCTCCTTCCGTATACATACCTGAAACAATAAAAAAACAAAATTAAATATATGTGTTTATATATGTACACAGTACAATCACATGAGACAAATCTTAGACGGACAATAGTACATAATTGCGCAATATTACAATAAAAATATTGTGCAATTAACAGTTTCTTCGCTAAAAATCATTGTGCAGTCTTCAATAGCCATTACACTGGGAAGCGGTGAAAGGGGGGCGATTTTGGGGGTGCTGTCCAATGTAATTTGACGTGCAAAAGTGCTAATTTATTAGCCTATTTTCAATAAATGATTTTGACTTTGACTTTGAATATTAACGCTAAACGTCGATTTTGCACACTGCACAGTATACGTAATATTGCGCTATTTTATGTTGCATCAAAATACAACATCTTTACAAACTTTCTCCTTTACAATATTAGTAGTACCGACATATTAAACTCCCGCATTTCTAACAAAGGATAAACTATTAAAAACGAATCTTAGCTAGTTAAACCATAATCATAGCTCACGACTGCTTGATAGAGAATAATGGCGGGAGATGTAGGCCGTGATGCGACGTCAGTGTGGGGTCATTTGGTACGTCGTGTGTCGCAGTGGACCGTCGAAAGTTTGGCGGCCATTTTGGTCTATGAAGAATAAACGTGATGTGATTTTTTTTAAGTTAAAATGGTGGAATTGATTTAGATAATATTTGGAACGGAAAAGATTAGACATGTTTCTAACAGAATCCTGAATCAGTTCCTTATGTAAAGGTTTTCATTTTATGTTAGACTTTAGCAGTTCTGTTCCTGTCAGCTAAATTAATAGTATGAAGAGGAAAATGTTGTTCGGAAAGGCTCGGAAACTAATAAACCGATTTAAAAAAATCTTTCACTGTTGGGAAGCTACACTATCCCCGAGTAACATAGGCTTATATTTTGTCCAGGTGCGGGAAGAAGTTCCCGCAAAACCCCAGTGAAACCGCGCGAAATGTCAAATAAGAATCCCAAGAAGGTCAAAAATCTTATCCAGTTTATTATAAAACGTGGTTTTAAATACTACCAGGTTTAGTACTAGGTTTTCAACTTTCTTCGAGACAATGATTTAGTACAGGCAACATCAGGTCACGGTACCCGAATCTGTCAAATTTTACCAATCAAACATTAACCTACCTCCATTGTGATAAGGTTGAAAATCTATTGCAGAAATTTGACAGATTGTAGTAACTTGATGTGCTTTCGTCTTTACAAAATAGTTTTATAATAAGCCGGTCTGGAGTTAGCCATTTGATTAATAATTTGTTCGTTTTCTTATGAACAAACAAAATATATGAAACTAATAAGTCCATTTAAATTCCAATTGGTTTTCATATAAAAGCAACGCATGAATGGCTATGTTCGCACCGAATCGGCTATGATCGGATTACTTCGTAAGTGATCGGCTTTCGGATTATTCGTTAATAGCTTTTTAATGGATCCCTGTTTGGTGTATTTTTTAACCTTTCAACTTTTGCAAATAAAGTTTTTATAACAAATGGATGGTTCAACGGCTTATTTTGTATAGAGAGATTAATAAAAACTATGCATGTTTCATCCTTTTTAGGGTTCCGTACCCAAAGGGTAAAACGGGACCCTATTACTAAGACTTCGTTGTCTGTCTGTCCGTCTGTCGGACTGTCCGTCTGTCGGACTGTCCGTCTGTCTGTCTGTCTCCACGCTGTATCTCACTAACCGTGATAGCTAGAAAGCTGAAATTTTCACAAATGATGTATTTCCGTTGCCGCTATAACAACAAATACAAAAAATGAAAAAAATATTAAGGAGCATGGGGTACGGAACCCTTCATGTGCGAGTCCAACTCGCACTTGGCCGGTTTTTGTTAGTTGGATAAAAAAGTCGCGGTGGCCTAGTGGGTAAAGCACCAACCTCTCAAGTATGAGTGTGTGGGTTCGATTCCAAGTCAGGCAAGGCAAAGGCTGCTGTGCACGAGGTTTCGGATTTGATTCCTGAGTAGGGCCGAAGTCGCTTTGTGGGTTATAGAAACTATTTACTTATTCGGTGCAGTAAATCGGCTGTACCGATTGAGATGACATTTGGCACAGAGGTAAGTGGTACTATGAAGAAGAACACATACTTTTTATCTGATAATAGCTTCCCCAGGATACAGGAGAGACCGCTTAGATAAGCTATTTAAACTACCACAGTAACTGCTACTATATGTGCAGACGCCAGCACATCAACCTACCTCAATCTGACAAATGTCTTCAATAGATTTTCAACCTCATCACAATAGCGGAAGGTTAACGTTTGAATGGTAAAATTTGACAGATTCGGGTAGGTTGACTTGCCCGTACATATTCACGTAAACTTACACCTGAAACTTTAAAAAAAAAATCAAATTGAACCGTTACATTTAAAACATGGCAACACAAGGCCGACCGAATGAATCACTTGCCACTCACTTAAATGAGTAGTCGTTGCCAGAAACAAAAACTCTACAAGGTCACTACACCGTTAGTTTAATTATCTGTTGAATTTCCAATCTTTACGCAGTTGGGTAAACTTTTTGAATAGTTTTAGAGTAATAGTGGCGTCCAAGGCCGGTTATCGGCCACGGCGGCTGTTCTCATATAAGATCAGCCAGCTGCGTAGGATGTTATAGTGCACAAGCATTTGCGCAGACACAGGTGCACTCCCTATTCCCCACTCTCATATCCCCGATGGGACGGCGATCCGACACGACCGGAGAGAGATCAGGCGCAGGACCGACATTAACGTGCTCTCCAATGCACGGGTGAATCAATGACCGCCTCGTGCACAGCAGTCTATGCGACCACTAGACCAACGAGGCAGTTAAAGTATTGCAATAACGTACAGACGACAACAGATCAACCTGCCCGAGTCTGTCAAATTTTACCAATCGAACATTAACCTTCCATTATTGTGATAAGGTTGAAAATCTATTGAAGAAATTTGACAATTGAGGTAAGTTGGTATGCTGTCGTCGGTACACTAAAGCAAGAGAAAAAAATCTCAGCCAAAAAGTCCAGTTTTCAATTCTATCTGTAAAACAGATATATCTATTTGACACTGAAATAAATCGCTTTAAACCGGTAATAAAATAACAAAATATCTGTGAAATTGCAATCACGTACGAATACAAAGTCGCGTGTCTCTACAAATTGAATCATGTAGTTTTTTCAAGGCAATGACGACTTATTTACAAGATGTGAAAACTATTCAATTATAATGTAAAGCTTGCCGATGTCAAAAGAGTTTTCAATGAAAATTGTTACGTTTAAAAACTTATCCTTTTTTAGGGTTTCGTACCCAAAGGGTAAAATGGGACCCTATTACTAAGACTTCGTTGTCTGTCTGACTGTCGGTCTGTCTGTCTGTCTGTCTCCAGGCTGTATCTCATTAACCGTGATAGCTAGAATGCTGAAATTTTCACAAATAATGTATATCCGTTGCCGCTATAACAACAAATACAATTTTTTTTTAAATAAATTGTGAAGGCTGTTGATTTATATTAATTAATTGCAAAATTTTATACTAGTAGCGCCATCTATTAGAAATAACGTGTAACTTAAGTAACTCACACTTGACCATTCCTATAGTACTTTTTTCATACATAATGGTACGGAACCCTACGTGCGCCAGTCCAACTCGCACTTGGCCGGTTTTGTATAACTAGGAAAGAAAAACAGCTTCTAATTAAGCGAGCTTACACAAAAAACTTCAGTTACACTATGAAAATATTCATATCACATTTTTTAAACAAATGAACATAACCTACAATCTTACAAAGTGAATTTCGCAAACAAAAGGTTAACAAAATTAACTTTGAAAAAACAATGTAAAATGAACTCTATAGCCTAGAACATAGAGATTATAGAGAACGCAAATACAAGATGGCCGGCGAGTTCTTTGACCTATACTAACGGAGAGCACCGTTATTCCCGCGCAAACGATATGGCTGCCGTGGCGCAAGTCCTATATTTTTTTTACTGTGATTTTTTACAAATTAAACAAAGTAAGATACGGTTACTAATTGTTTTATTTCTTGGTTCAGCAATTAAAAGTTGTGGGTTAAGTAATTTGAGTATTTCATGGCAGGAAAATGTTTTTTCTTCATTTTTACGAAAGGGGTGACTAAAATCGGGAAATCTTTTACGGCCGTTCCCATTATTCTATCTATCTCTGGATTTGTTTAGCAGAGACAGAATTTTGACATTAGCTCCATACAAGTAATGTCAAATTCTTTTCTCTAGTAAGCAAAACCAGGGATAGATAGAATACTGAATTCCGCAGTTAGTGCATAGGCCCACGATAGAAATAAGATATTGTCTTTGAATGTAAGAATCATGCAATACAATACCAATTAATTTCAACCTTATCAGCAATTTCATTGAATTTGTCAAGCATTTTCAGATCTATTGTGAAAACTACACGATCTGACTAAAATCAATAAAACAGACAGAAAGAAAGAGAAATCTTAAATTTAAATTGTAATTGTACAACGTATGTACCAAAACCAATACAGTTCTATCAGAGAATATTGTTGACTTATTAAGTTCTTCCGTGTTTCGGAAGACACGTTAAACTAGGTGGGTCCCGGCTGTAATTTGAACATCTTAGGCAGTCGTTACGGATAGTCAGAAGCCAGAAATTCTGACAACCAGTCTTATAAAGAAGTATTTGAGTATTAGAGATCAGATAGGCAGTCGCTCCATGATGTGGCACACTGGTACTCAGCTGCATCTGGCAAGACTGGAAGCCGACCCCAACATAGTTGGGAAAAAGTTGGCAGATCGCAACTGATGTCCTATTTCCCCATCGACAGTAAAATGCAAAAATCTATTACAGTAACATATCCGGCTGTATAGAGTTAAATTAAAAGGCTTCATTCACATGTAGTTAGTATTGTTGAATAACAATGGCGTAAGGTCAGCCAGTGACGACTCGGCCTACATTGTGTAGCCATTTTGTATTTTTATATGTATGCTGAATAGTATATTTTATTATGTAGGCTTTTAGCTTATAAATCAGAATAGTACAGACGCCAGCATAACAGCCTACCACAATCTGTCAAATTCTTTCAATAGATTTTCTACCTTATCACAATAGTGGAAGGTTAATGTTCGATTGGTAAAATTTGACAGATTCAGGTAGGTTAACCTGCTATCGTCTGTACATATCGCTTTATGAGTTTCGGAAACTTTTACGAAGTAGTCTGGAAGTCGGTGATTGATACACCGGTGCATCGGAGAGCACGTTAATGTGGATCCTGCTGGTGATCTCTCTCGGGTGGTGTCGGAGTGCCATCCCATCGCGCTATGAGAGTGAGGGAATAGGGAGTGCACCTGTGTCACAGCTAATGTGCAGCCACTATAATATATCCTGCGCAGCTGGCTGATCTCCTTATAAGAGAACAGCCGCCGTGGCCGACAATCGGCTAGGAAGCCATTATTTTCCTTATCCAGGTCAGTAAAATAGTTCATTCAAGAAGTCTAAGTAACAAACTAAAGTACAATATAAGTACTACGGTAATTTGTAATACATTTATTACGAAGTCAACGGTAAGAAATAGGTTAGATCTCCACGACCGATAGGCTGGCAACACTAAGACTTATAAACACGCAACACTGACATTACTGGACTGTCAACGTTGGGGTATTAGTTCGTAATAGTAATTAATATTTGCTTTGAGACTGGAAGTTACGTTAATGTTAGTTTTAGTTAGTTCAAGCGTAGGGACTGCATTGTTGGTCTATTGGTCGCATAGTGCCGATCACAGGTCTCGGGTTCGATACCCGGGCCAGGCCGAAATCGCTTTGTGGGTTTTAGAAACTTCCACAAAGCAGCATGGAGTTTGGAAGTTGGCGGTGTTACACCCCCGTGCCTGGGAGGGCACATAAAGCCGGCGTCCTCGGATGCTACTCAGTAGCAGTCGTATATAAATCCACGTCAGAGGCCGTCAGGTGGATTTGAGTAAACTCTGACACTAGGGCTTGTTAAGTGATTAAACCTGCAGCGAGTGAGATAAGAAGAAGAAGCGTAGGGACATTTTAATCGTAAAATAGGAAAGAAATAGGCCAAAATGCCAGTCGGACTTGCGCACGAATGCTTTCGTACTGGTATTTACAAAATGGCCTACAAGAATATTTTGTTTCATTCTAGTTTCAGCATGAAATAGAAATACGTCATGTGTGAAAATGTCAACTGTACAACCATCATGGTTCATGAGATACAGCCTGGTGACAGACAGACTGTCAACTCTTAGTAATGGAAAGCCTAAAGACTAACGTAATTTGATAGACTTTTGTAATTTTACTATAGAAAAATACCCTTATTTCAATATAAATTCTTTAATACTTATTAATCACGCGACATTAAAACAAATCGCCAATAAAATTATAATAAAATTCCAAACTGACATTTGTAATATCGGCCATCTTTCTTTTTGTCCCTCCCAACAATTAATTTTAAATAAAACCTCAAAAAGAAAGAACTCTTTGTCTACCGTTTTATCTGTTGGCGGGAAACCGTAGCCTCTCTGAATTTATGGTTTTATAATACTTCGGGAAAAATGGAGATTATTACTTTCTTTTTACGAAATTACAAAGGATAGAGCCTTTTTTAATTACGAACGTAAGATATTAAATTAATATTTAGCTTTTGAGCAATGTTTCGCGGAAATATTTTATTAAGGAGAAGGTTAATTAGTAATCTTGTATTTTATGTACGATTTTCTTTGATATAACTAGCTTTCGCCAGCGGTTTCACCCGCGTACCATGGCAACAACTTCACGCACCCGGATAAAAATCTTTCCTTGATAATTAAAATAAGCTAAGTAACTCAGAAAGAACTTTTCATATCGGTCAAGTAGTTCCCGAGATTACTTCAACAAAACAAACTTCAGCTTTATGTTATTAGATTTGAAAGTCACTTAACAGTCGAAAATTTATCTTGAAGATAACAATTGTTTCATCAACAACTTTGTACAAAACATACATTAAAAGATTTGTATAACAATTCGTCAACTCTCAATAACAAGACAACAGAATCTTGTAACAACTTCTCGAAACAATTGCTCAAACAAATTAATTCTTAATTGACATCTGCGTATTGAAATTACAATGCTACAATACGTATGTACAGACAACAGCAAGTCAACGTATACGAATCTGTCAAATTTTACCAATCGAACATTAACCTACCTACATTATGATAAGGTTGAAAATCTAGTGCAGAAATTTGACAGATTGTGGTAACTTGATGTGCTGTCGTCTGTACAAATGCCAGGACATCAACCGACTACCTCGTTGGTCTAGTGGTTGCATAGCGCAACTGTCGTGCACGGGTCTCGGGTTCGATTGCCGTGTCGAGCCGAAATAGCTTTATAGGTTTTGAAATCTTTCACAAAGCAGCCTGGAGTTTGGAAGTTGTCGGTGTTACACCCCCGAGCCTGGGAGGGCACGTAAAGCCGGATACAGAATGCTACTCAGTAGCAGTCGTTTATAATTCCACGTCAGAGGCCGTCAGGTGGATTTGAGAAAACTCTGACACTAGGGCTTGTCGGGTGATTAAACCTGCAGCGAGTGAGATGAGAAGAAGCACATCAAGCTACTTCAATCTGTCAAATTTCTGCAATTGATTTTCATTTCAACCTTATCACAATAGTGGAAGGTTAATGTTCGATTGGTATTTGACAGATCCGGGTAGGTTGACCTGCTGGGGTCTGCATCAAACATAACCAATTCGTTTTAAACAGTAATATTTAATAACATCGTTCAATACGCGTTGATAACATCAAAAACCGTCTCATTAAAATTTTAATTAATAAATTAACATGATTTTACGAATCCATGTTAATTAAGTAAGGGGGGAACTGTCACCCCCCCGTCATGAAATTGATAATCGATATATTTGGGAACTCGGGTGGTGAGAAGTGTAGAGCGCTTATCGATACCGAGACATGGATGAAACATATTATTATATATTTAATCCGATTAAAAGTATCGATTAAATCTATACTTAATATTATAAAGCTGAAGAGTTTGTTTATTTGTTTGTTTGAACGCGTTAATCTCAGGAACTACTGGTCTGATTTGAAAAATTCTTTCAGGGTTAGATAGCGCATTTATCGAGGAAAGCCATAGGCTACTTTTTATCCGGGTGCGCCGAGTAGTTCCCACGGGACGCGGGTGAAACCGCTGGCAGAAGCTAGTTTGATATACATGAAATGATGTTATTTTGAGCTGGTGTGTAAAATTGAGAGACTCATTCCACCTTGCCATAATACGTGGTCTCAAGAAAATATCGGCTTTAGTACTAAGTATAAACTATGGTCTCGAACAAGGTTAAGCCTAGTAGTAAACCGGGTACTTTTCTCACATTTCATGTTCCAGGGTTGCAGTCACTATTTCAACGATCACAGAGAATATAGATTTTTGTTTGTACGAAAATTCTCTGAAACAACTGAACCGACTTGAAAAAATCTTTCACTGCTGAGAAACTACACTATCCCCGAGTAACATAGACTATATTTTATTCAGGTACGGGAAGAAGTTCTGCCGGGGTGCAGGTGAAACCGGGAGAAATAGCTAGTATATCTTTTGAGCAATCAGAGGCAAATTGCCTTGTAGACATAGCCCAAAAGAGCATTACATCCAATTTTCATATACATAAATATCATGCTGCAATGCGCTCTACAATTTATTCATACTCTTAAACAAAAGTATTTAATTTGGGATCAGCCATAATTAAGTGATATTAAGAAGGTTCTCTCAAGTTCCTCTCTGCAGAGAGAACTAATAATATTGCATAGAATTATTGGAGAGAGCTTATCAGATTGGACACCGACCAACTGATTGAGAAAATGTTAATTAAGTTACGGAAATTAAAGGATATTATTTTTGCTGTAGTATTTAAGATATTTGGGGAGTTATGTTTCTTGGGGGAGATTGAGGGACTACTCCCTTACTCCCATAATATAATATAAGATAAGATCTAATTACCTACATTTTTTTCAGCAAGTATGATCCACCGACAGGATAAACGAAGGATAAACGCTAGTTTTCTTAAAACAACTAATTATTGTAGAAATTCATAATAAACAGTTGATTTAAGAAAACTACCGTCCAATTTAGGTTCCAAAATTTACCAATTGTGAATTAAATAATCAGTGGATTAACTTATATTATAAAATAGCAATTAATTCCATATTCAGCCCATAGGCAACTCAGTCAAAAGCACAGAGAGCTACTTTGTATATTTTTACGGCCATTAAATATAATATCTGTACACAAGAGATATTTGAATTTGAAACTCTTGACTCAGAATAGCCCACATATTTTTCAAATTCTCAGTAACGTTAGAAAATTCTTATGACATTATAACCAAAGACTAAAAAGTACCTAATATGAATACTTCTCAAAGCTCACACATTCCCGCGCAGCTGACGAGACGCGCCAACGAACAGGAAGGAATTTTTAAAAAAGGAACCCTAAGTTTCCCGCGTGTCATTGACAGATGCGTTCAAAATGGCCGCTCGCGGTGTTACCAGTAATAAATATTCAACGATTTATTGCGTGTTGTGTTTTAACAAATGAAGGCTGTGTTTTGCGTTTTTTTGTTTTTGTTATTAATTTGCTTCCGGGGGTTATGAATGCTGGATGATATATAGGTTACTTTCTCTTCCTGTGTCTTGGAGAAATTGAATTGTGTACCATACACTTACGGGGCCCAATGGACATTGTAACCTGTAATTACAAACTCATTTTAATCATCCAAGGGTCTTTACTTTGAGATATTGAATTTTGTGAAGGAATCTACCTACATATCTACCTGACATTGTCGTAATCTTCTTAGATAATAGAATATGAATTAGAATCAAATTTTTGTAATAATAATATCATTTCTGAAAAGAGCTGATAGCTGTTTCTTTTCCGCGGGACCTTTCACATAAGAATTTATGTATGGAATTTGACAAAACTCGGCAATAATATATATTTTTCCCTATTACGTTAAAAAGGTAATTAATAAGGTTTAGAAATATACTTTGAACGAGCTTTAAAACCCTTTAAACCGTTGCAAAAGTGCAATAAGACACAACAGCAGGTCACAAGACTAAGCTCTTCTTATCAACCAAGCACAGACTTGCACAGTCCTGGCTGAATACAATCCACGCCTCACCTCATTATTTTTAACTCTAGCAACTCTATTCATAATGTTTAGGGTTCCGTACTTCAAAAAAAACTGAGAGTCACGTGGACTGTATACTAATATGATAAATGCGAAAGTTTGCATGCATGCATGGACGTTTTTGTTCTCTTCCTCACAAAATACAGCCTTTATGTCTAATTTTATCCGGGTACAGAAAGTAGATCACTCGGGAAGCGAGTGAAACTGCTAGCTAAAACGGGTGAACCGATTGAGATGAAACTTGGCCACGAGAATACCTTGGAGGCGGACATAGGCTTCTTTGTATCCGCGCGATGGAAGTGGGAAGTTCCCCTGAGACGCGAGTAAAACCGCAGGCGGGAGCTAGTACGTTACACATCTACTCTTTTACATGCCCCAAAACAAGATAGTATTTACATACAAAAAACTATGATTCTTTCACATCCCCCAAGACATTATCTAAATATAGAAAACTGTATGTTTAATGAAATATTATTTCCTTCTAATATACAGAACCCTTAGTACGTTATTCAAAGTCACACTTCACATCTTTCAATTCATAAATCGACTTTACAAACTCGACTACGGACGGTTTTTTTGTGTTTTTATTAAAAAATACAGTGTCTACGTCATTTCGTTCGCTATTCAGTCGCTCATAATTAATGCTTGTACGTAATTAATCCTATGACGTCACAGCTTGCGTTGAAGGAACTGTCAATATGGAGTCATGATATACGTACTTATGGGTCAACCTACTCGAATCTGACAAATTTTACCAATCGAACATTAACCTTGCAGTATTGTGATAAGGTTGAAAATCTATTGCAGAAATTTGACAGATTGTGGTCACCTGATGTGCCGTCGTCTGTACATGCTTTATGGGTAACTGAAAGCTTTCTTACTTTTTTGTTATCTTGCTATTCAATTTGGATGTATATTTACATTTTCAATGAAGTGCCCGGGACGATCGATCCTAAGGTAAAGCAATACTTGAGGCGGAATGTAATACGATTATATTTTTTTAAGATTACTTTGTCCTGGTTTTGATTCCAGAGTCCAGAATAAAGATAAAAAGCCATTTATTCAAAGTAGGCTGAAAATCAACATTTTTGAGGTCAAGTTTACAAAAGACAGCCCCAAAACCGCCAGCCCTTCACTTCTTATGTGTTTTGGTTGGGAAGAAATGGTGGAACAAACTCCCCAGCAACACAATTCTGTCTGTATGGTTTGATTGAATGTATTGTAATAAAATGGTAAGGGATATATTTTTAATCCACATTGCTGAAATAGTCATGTCAAAAATAGAACTATTGGAAAATTTTCAGTCTCATTTTAAATCTTTTTCTTTTTCTAGAAATTTCTAAACACGTATCTCATAACGTACCTAATATCGACAAGATGTTTGAACAAACTCGTTAATCTTAATTAATTCTATTCAGTTTAGATGAAAATACGGCAAAGGAGCTTACCTTGACTTTTACTGGGAGGTGCGCTAATAAAATTAGTACGGGGATAAGGGTGCGCACACTATGCGACTAAGGACACGGCAACTTGGACCAAATTAACAACTATTTAACTTTTGAAGATTAAAAACGATTGAAGGTCTTCTCATTGTGTCCTTATTAAGTCAGCGACTAATGCTTTTGATTTAAGAAATTTTATCTGGAAGCCGACCCTAACATACCTAGTTGGGAAAAAGCTAGGCACCTTTCGTTTTTAAGTTAGAAAGATAAACAAACATGCGGAAGTAATTTTGATTATTTTATGTTCGTATTTGCTGGCTGTTTCTTATTCTCCTGAAAAATTAGAAAACGTCTATTCGGAACTCCACCATCACTGACGAGTGGCGACTAGCTTTCAGATTTTTCTCACCACAAGGAAATATATCAATCTAGACACAACTCAAGCTTTACAGCCAGTTTCGTAGGTTGGAGATAAACTTCTAAATACTTATCTGACAGATCATGCCTTAAAAAAGTAATCAATATTAAAAACATTTCTATGGTAGTGTCTATCAGATAGCTATCTAGAACCTTATCTGGAGCTCTGAAAGTGGCCGTTAATATCTTAAGTACGTAATAAATCCAAAACTATAATAATATTACTAAACGAACTGTTGCCAGCAACAACGGCGCAACTAAAACAGTTGCCTCATTTGTCGACCCCTTAAATTCCAACACTACCTCAATTATCTTAATTACAGCTTTTTTTCTTTTCTTTCTATTACAATGTTCGTTTCTTTTATGAAACTTTCCTTTGTTTCGCTATTAGTGTCCGAACGGTAATGGAATGAATTAGATACTTTTTGCTGGAGCCCTCTATGGTTCGTAGACTCGTGTCAAAATGGAGGATGAATATATTAGTGTGAAAGGACTCGTAGCTTAGAGGTTACGAATAAAAATTAAACATAAGTATGGTTCATGATTTAAATAAAATTATATTCTACTAGTGTAAGCTTTGAAATCTATACTAATATTATAAAGCTGAAGAGTTTGTTTGAACGCGCTAATCTCAGGAACTACTGGTCCGATTTGAAAAATTCTTTCAGTGTTAGATAGCCCATTTATCGAGGAAGGCTNCTACTAGTGTAAGCTTTGAAATCTATACTAATATTATAAAGCTGAAGAGTTTGTTTGAACGCGCTAATCTCAGGAACTACTGGTCCGATTTGAAAAATTCTTTCAGTGTTAGATAGCCCATTTATCGCGGAAGGTTATAGGCTACTTTTTATCCGGGTGCGCGCAGTAGTTCCCACGGGAGAGCGGGTGAAACCGCTGGCGGAAGCTAGTGTTTAGTATATTCAGGCTTCAACTTTATTCCACAATATTTTTAATTCCTGCGTTATTTCTTGGTATTATTTTCATTATTTGTCGGCTGTTGTTTGTTTGTAGGCTCCGCTCCAAAACCTTCAAAACAACTGCATCGGTTTGATAAAATGCTTTCACTGTTGGAACACTAGACTACCCCGGAGTAACATAGGCTATATTTTATCCGGGCACTGCAACTTCCCGGGACGCGGACGAAACCGCACGAAAACATACAGTTCTCAATAAAAAGCTTTTACTATGAACATTAAATAAATATAAATTGTCAACTTAATAAATTATTAAACCGAATCTCTCGCAATTTTCTTAAAAACCCCAACGTTTTAAATCGTAATTTTAAACAAAACAAGTAACAATTGTAAATCAAAAGCATTTGTATGTATATTATACAACATTATGTATATATAGGTATTTCTGATAAGGGTCCTGGTAGCCCTTATTTGTCGTATCAACCCTCAAGGCAGTAACCCTGTAATATGTCATTTGAGCAGAAAAAGCTTTTTGTTAATTTAAATGTTTGTGCGATATATTTGTTAATAAGGTTATATTATGCATTCATTTGTAAGATGTAAATTAACAATCTTTTTTAATTAGTAAGGTTATTTGGCCAGTGTATCCTACTAAGTCCTATTATAAATGAGAAAATATGTGATAATGTATGTAGGCTCTTTCACGCCAAAACTGCTAGACAGATTTTAATGAAACTTAGCAGAAATGTAGCTTATGTATCAGAATAATATATGTATAGGCTAATTTTTATCCGAGTACAGAAAGTAGTTCCCTCGGGAAACGGGTGAAACCGTAAAGCTAGTAATACATATAGACATAAATATAATGACCCATGAAAATAAATCGCACATTTACTAAAATCAAAACTAAAAATTATTAATTTCACGAGCATTCACAAACTGATATTACTCAAAATTAATTCCAAAACCCAAATTAACGCTTAACCCACAAAACAGAATGTTTGTCAAACAATAATCGTTATGTAATTAGTCGATTATGCAGATCATTCCCTCACTACCGACCACAGAGTATACAGGACAAAATAAAACGCGGGAAACGTATTTTCTAGTTTCTAACTGTCATTTATCATAGCTGCACGTGTTGCGAGGGTTGCCACTTGAAATATTGTTGAATTGAAAAAATATGGCGGGTTATTTTTTTAGTTTGTTGAATTCGCCTGGTGGTCGGTACTTGAGCTATTTTTTATAAGTTTTGACTGACAGACAGAATACAAAGTAAACTACTGAATATGATAAATCATTTGATAGTATTCAATGCTTTTTCTTGATAAAACGGCTGACGATTTGGGTCATCCAACCCAAGCTAAGGTATTTTTTTAAAAGAGTGGGTAAAATTCTGTTTTGTTTTAATTACTTACATGAAATTTGAAACTTATTAAAATTGTAACCAAAGAATATACATATATTTGTTCGTAAATCATTTTGTGGAAAATTACCAAATTGTTATCTAATATCTAATAATAGTAATAACTTTACAGCCTATATTAGCTAAAAGTTGAATTTACCGTAACAGCAATATATTCACAATAGATAATGTTATACCAAAGGCAATTGTTTGTGAAAGCACTAATTATTATGTAATACCTATTTTCATTATGTCTATTTGAAATTAGCTTCTGCCCGCAGTTTCGCTCACGTCCAATATAGGGTACTCAATTTTTCATGATCCCTCACGCTGTGGGTGACAGCATGAGGAATGCTTGCGGAATGCTCCATATAAACTTCTACCCCCTGTTTTAAGAGATTGGGGGATTAGAATCAGACAAAAAGTAGCCCAAGTTACTCTCCATTCCTTCAACTAACTCCACTTAAAAATTGTGTCAATTCGTCGCTTCGTTTCACCGTGAAAGACGTACAAACAGACAAACATATACACTTTCCTATTTATTTTACAACATTAACTAAAACAGGGATAATGGGTCCGCTATTTCATTATATTTCAATATGGGCTTATGGAATATTTCATGGCGGTTTAGTTAATATTCTAAACTAATGGCCGCATGCAAAATTAACGAATGCAGCTGAGTACCAGTGTGCCACATGGAGCGACTGCCTATGTGACCTCCACAACACAGTTACCCGGACAACACGATAACCTTTGGTAAGACTGGTTGACAGACTTTCTGGCTTCTGTAACGACTGTCAAATCTATACTAATAATATGTACATATAAAGCTAAAGAGTTAGTTTGTTTGGACGTGCTAATCTCAGGAACTTCTGGTCTGATCTGAAATATCATTTCAGTGTTAGATAGCCCATTAACCGAGGAAAAATATATAGGCTGCTCGCTCGCCCACATCCGAAAATTATTGTAGGGAAAAAATAGAACATACCTATAACAATAGAGACACACGTCGTACAAAAAGCCCTAGTAAGACGTTCTACTTAAAATCGGCTCAATTATCTGTCCTACAATAAGTCGGACGTGGGCCGGCCATCCTTATCCGGGTTTGCGGATTAGTTCCCAAGGGACGCTACTGAAATTGCTGGCAAGAGCTAGTAATGTTTTAAAACAAAGGTTTTCAGATAAAAAATAGGTACCTAAGTAATATGATAGCTGGCAACCCTACAACTCACAAATGGACGAACCCTGTCCCGTCGCTAATTACTTGGCAACTTTGTTCTTAGCAGTTTATATTCAAGGTGCCTTTACAGGAGAAGTCGGGTGTAAAACATAGCTCGGGCTTCGTTCAATAGAGGAATTACAACGTTTTGGACGATTTAAATAAAAATGAGTCGGTTTTTTTGCACGAAAGTGTAATTAAGGGACGCTATTGAGTTAGTGTATTTTTATAAAGATAAATCTATCTTTATAAAAATACCCAAAAAAAATAAAAACCTCTTTCTCCAATAATAAATCTATTATTGGAGAAAGAGGTTTTTATTTTTTTGGGTCAACGATGTAACTAAATTCACCAAAGATAATATCTTACATACTTTTCGAACAAAAAACAAATTACGTAATTTTTTTTCAAATCGTACTAGCAGTTCTTGAGATTAGCGCGTGTACGAAACAAATAAATTTTATAGATTACTAAGGTGTTAATAGCGGTTTCACCCTCGTCCTGGGGGAACTTCTTCCCTCACCCGGATAAAATATAGCCTATGTGACTCGGGGATAGTGTAGCTTGCCAATAGTGAAAGAATTTGCAAATCCATTCATCCGTTCGGAGCCTTTACAAACAAACAATGTTTCCTCTTTATTATATTAGTAAGTATAGATGGAACATATTATGGATGGTAGAAATTAAATAAAGCTATATTATACAAGTTCGAAGGTATTCAAGGGTCCTCCGACCTGCTTCACTCAGGCTTAATAACAACATAGTTGAGAACTCCCGCGCAAATATTCTCAACTAAGATCATAGAACTAGTAGATATAGGGTTGCCAGCGTCAGATATCTCAGTTTCATTATTCAGATGTTTTTTCGTGTTGCAAAAAAAAATCAAGAGTTCAAAATTTATCGGGGAATTCTCCTTTTTCCTCGGCGAATCTTAGGTGGAGAGTTTGTTCGTTTGAACGCGCTAATCTCAGATAGTAATGGAATTTCAAAATCATATTAGTGTTAGATAGCCCATTTATCGAGATAGGAACCCGGGGGAGCCACTGAAATGCCCTGGCACAAGCATGGCCGCTAGTTACGTCAGTTATTTTTCAAAAATAAGGACAAATCCTAGAAAATAACGATAGTTATCTGTCCAGCCTTTTCCCAACTATGTTGGGGTCGTCTTTTAGTCTAACTGGATACAGCTGAGAACCAGTGTGCCACATGGAGCGACTGCCTACCTGACCTCAACAACCCAGTTACCCGGGCAACCCGATATCCCTTGGAAAGACTGGTTGTCAGACTTTCTGGCTTCCGACTACCCGTAACGACTGCCAAAGTTCCAATGAAACCCGGATACTAACCCTTGTTAAAATTAACCATTATATTATAATTACTCTTCGAACACATTTAACTATTAGCGTGTAATTACCGAACACTGAGTCTAGCCTGAAACTGTAAGCGTAATAATCGTTTTAATAACATTACGGTTATGTATAATTACGGTTACGGGTGATAACCGGACGGTTATTGTGGCCGGCTCAATCCTGTTAATGACTAAAATAATATGAAGTTTGGATGTTTATACCTACTAATATTATAAATGCGAAAAGTGAGTATGTCTGTACTAGCTTCCGCCAGCGGTTTCACTCGCTTCCCGAGGGAGCATGTACCTACTTTTTGTGTGAAAGAGTAACATACATACACCCTTACTATAATAAGGATGTGTGTATGTATGTATGCACGTCTTTCACGCAAAAACTACTGAACGAATTTTGGTGAAACTTTAGAAATATAGATGGCAGAAGCTAAGGGGTGCCAGGTTGCCCGGGTAACTGGTTTGTGGAGGCCAGACAGGCAGTCGCAACTGCATCCGGTGAGATTGGAAGCCGACCCCAACGTAGTTGGGAAAAGGCTAGGCAGATGATGAGATAGCAAAAGCTAGTCACTAAAATGATTTGATTATTGGAAGTTTGATCTGTAAATATCAATAATAATATGAAACTATGTATTTTTAGACTATTTACGTCGAAATGTCTGGCCCGAATCTATACTAATATTATAAAGCTGTAATAATATAAAGTTTTAAGCCATATATCCAATTAGAATACGTAGGTATTATATTACGAAAATTAGCCAACCGTTACTTGTGAGCTGTTCATTAATTTATTTTAGATCTACGATTAATATATAAATAGGATATATTATTCGCTGTCTAGAATGCATATTAATAAATTAACAGGATTTTGGTAGCCAATAAGCCATTTATATTTTATAGATACTTATGATTTAGATATGCAGCTAATGATTTTGTTTGCGGTCACCTCAACAACTAACTTGTCCGATTAAAAAAAATATAATAATAGACTACTTTTTTAAACATATTTGCAGATTTGTCCTGCGAGCGAAACCACGGTAAATAGCTAATACTTAAATAAACATAATTTTGTTTTAAGTTTTAATAAGGCGGCAAAATTAAAATTTAGTTTTAAGGTAAAAGGGAACTGTAAACCTGCATTATGAAATAAATAAATCTATTTATCTATACATATAAAAATCAAAGTCCTGACTCATCAACGCAGTGCCCAAACCCGTGAACCTATAAAGCTGATATTTTGCACAGAGGTTCATCTTAAGACTCTCACGCGAGATAAGAAAAGATTTCCCGAAATTCTTACGAAAAAACGGGAAAAGCGGTCGAAGTCGCTGGCGGAAGCTACAAGATAAATAAAACCTAATCACTATAAAACAAGACAATCCCAAATCCTTACAAAGGCAAAGGTTCAATTAATTATTCCATCAAAACCACTCAGAAGGGCCTTTCCTTAATATATTATGCACAAACAAGAAACTAAAAGTTACAAACAGCTAGAGTTTAACCTCAAAACGCAGACACCGTTGAGATAAAATCAAAATTACGTGAAAAAAAACTGTATAATTACATAAAACTTTGTTACATGTTCAAACAATAGTGCGGAACGGAGCGTCGTACCATAGACAGTCACTTTCCATGTCGCGACTCTTTTTATTTTGCGTGGGAACTTTATTGTTCTAGCAACACTGGTTATTGGCGGGAATTGAAATTATGGCGTCTCTGGTTGGCGTTTTTAATTTATATTTTTAGTTATTTACAGTTTAATTGTGAGAATTTGTTAAGGTAGGTTATGTCAGAAGCTTCATTTAATAATACAGGTTCTTATATAGGTTACGAGTGTTTAAATTTTCTGAATAGAATACTAGAATACTTTTTCTAAGAATTGGGTTACGGATGACAGGCAATCTTTTTTTTAGTCAGACTGGGTGTTGTAAAAACCTATGGCTGGTTGTCAGACTGTCTTCTAACCACACGTAACAACTGCCACAGATTTATTATGTTACTATTTATGAAATATCATCGACGTAAAAAAGCGTATGAAATTTGAAGAGTTCTCTCGATTTATCCAGGATCCCATCATCAAATCCTGGTCTCCTTACCATGGGACCACCTGTGAAGAACACCCTTTCAAGCAAAAAAAGAATTTTGAATATCGGTCCAGCCATCTTCGAGTAATCGGTGAACATACATAAAAAAAAAGATACGGTCGAATTGAGAACCTCCTCCTTTTTGGGAAGTCGGTTAATAAATTAGATTACCACTGAACGTTACGAAAAACAGACTCAGGGCTCATCTGACAGATAATGCCGTAGAAAAGTAATCAAAATTAAAAACATTTCTACGACATTATCTATCAGATAGATATCTAGAAGTTTATCTAGAACCTGAGAAACTAGCCGTTCAGGTTATTATGAAGTAACTACACACATCAAAAGTGTCTAGGGATCAAGCATTTTTATGCGAATTTCTTGAGATTGAGATGT
>NWSH02000305.1:6144220-6160359 GCA_002382865.2 Heliothis virescens
TAAGGTCTATAGGCTACTTTTTATCCGGGAGCGCGTAGAAGTTCCACGGGAAACGGGTGTGAAACCGGTGGCGGAAGCTAGTGTTCTATATGTATAGCTAACGGAAATGAATTGCCATAGAAAAACAGTCAAAATAAAACGTTTCTATGGTAATAATCTGTCAGATACTATCTAGAACTTTATCTAAACCTCTGAAAGTGACCTAAGTAAATAAAAATCAAATCATGTGTACAGTCACCGTCTTATTTATAGTATTTCTAATTCATAAAAAAGAAAACCTGACAAGTGCGAGTTCAGACTTACGCTTATGAAAGGTTCCGTAACACATTATACTAATATTATATAAGAGAAAACTTTGTTTGTTGTGTTGTTAATGAATAGGCTCAAAACTACTGCGATTTTTAAAAATTCTTTCTACCATTTCGAAAGCTACATTATCCACGAGTTACATAGCGATATTTTTATCTCCGTATCGGGCAGTAATTCCCACGGGATGCGAGTGAAACCGCGGGAAAACGGCTAGTAATTTATAAAAAAAAGAAAACCGACAAGTGCGAGTCAGACTTGCCTTGAAAGGTTCCTACTATTTTACTATAAAATGTGCAAAAATTACGATGTTGTGTGAGACCCCTTTTAAATACCTATATAATCTAGTTTTCAGTATTTGTGGAACTGAAAATCCTTCTTTTCATAATCGGGTATTTATCATAACTCCAATTACCTGATACGCTTAGCAACACAAAATTCACTACCGATATTTAACAACAAAACTAAAAACAGTCACCTAACATCCGAATCGGAATATACACATGGCGCCAATTGCTTCACAACACCCAAACAACACCGTTCCGTTGTTCTCATTTCCTTACACGCAAGAATAATACTAGGTACATTTGAATACTTTATCTGTCTTATTTTATCAATCTCCAGACAGAGTATCTGTTGTGCCATTTTTTAGTCGAATTTTCGTTTAAGTGGCTTGATTTAATTTGATAAACTTTTCAATGTATGTCACTGTATATATTGTAAACTAGCCGTTTCCCGCTGTTCACTCGCATCCCGTGGAATTACTGCCCTACCCGGATAAAATATAGCCTATGTCACTCGTGGTAATGTAGCTTTCGATGTGTGGAAGATCTTTTAAAATCGGTCCAGTAGTTTTGAGCTATTTATACAACCCAAACAAAGAAAAAAACAAAGTTTTCTATCTTTATTAATATTAGTATAGATTACAGTTACATTTGTAAATATTCGCGAGAGTTCTTATTTACAATCTTATACTAATTATTATAAAAGCTAAGATTTTGTTTTCTGTTGTTTTTTGAACCGCTTATCTAACATTGGAGACTACTGCGTCCGAGTGGGAAAAAATAATTCAGTGTTTATGATTGAGCCCAATTTATCTACGAAGACTGATATGGCTACTGTTTATCCCCTGGTTCGCGGTAGTAGTTCCCCCTTGGATGGGACGCGATGAAACCTGCTGGCGGAAGCGAGTTAACATTATTTATTAAACAATACAAAATTTTACGATTTGTACAAGGTGAACTTTCCGTTTGTTCTGTCCGCTGATTGTCTTAGACACAGAATGTTATATAAGGCCGTACCCTTCAGGATAGTCTTTCGGACAGTTTATGGTTGCGGCTCACAATTTATTTTTACTAGTTGCAATCTCGACGAGATGTATACCTAACGTGGTTACTTTGATAATCTTCTACATGAATACATCAGTAACTAAAATAGATGTACCAGATTATTAGAAATTAAATCAAAAGTCGAATGAAAAATATAGACGTATTAGAATTAGTATCGGGAAAAACTTTGAAAAAATGGCGAAAAAACTTTCTTAATACTTTTTATCGGGTACTACAAAAGTTACTATTTTCATCATACCGGGGCAACAATAGAAATTCTCAACTTGTTGGAATTATCGAAGAAAGATAATGTTCATATAGTGCGTTTTAGATTTGTGAACTCGTTTATGTTACATAGTAATTACTAGCGATCGCCGACCCTGGCTCGCAGGGGGGTGTATGTCCAGGATTTTAATGGCTTACTATTATACACTAGACTCTGCTTCACTGTGTTCACGAATCTCGGCCACCAACCCGCAGATAAAAAGCGTTCTATATCTACTGAAAAGAATTATTTCAAATCGGTTTACCAGTTGATTTTCCGAGTAATTATTCTGCGTTCAAACAACAGTAACTCTTCATTGCTTATATATATTAGTTATTAGTGTTAATAAAAGTTATTTATATATTAAACCTTCCTTCTGCAGTCAAAACCGTCCTTTGAGTAGTTTTAAAGATTTAAGTATGACATTTAGGACTGAGAGAAAGCGAACTTTAGTTATTATACTGTAGTGTGAAGATGATACTGCTTTATAACAGCTTGAATATCAATTCAGTTCGTTAAGACTAAGCTATTGCGTTACTCAATCTGAGAATAAAAAATCCTTATTAAATGTTAAAATACTATACCATTATTATTAAAACGACAACCGGGACCAGGACTAAGTATCGTTGCTTCCCGCGTATTGCTACAACTTCCGGTTTATTTTGACATAGGTGCTCATGGCAGGTCATACCCTACCTAATCTGCATTACCAATCTGGAACTGATTTATATCCTTCCACTTTTGTATATGTTTGAAAAATCTATGCAGAAAAGATTGTGATTGTGCTGACGTCTGGTATCAGTTCCACGCGATCCCGGTTTGGCCGCGCTTATGTGCTTTAACCTTCATTTAGACTTGAAGTATGTAACATTACACATCAAAGTTTATACACTGCCATTGTAAAAACACCCGCCATCGGTTTGAATATTAACTGTTTTCAGTTCAAAACGCGGTTGTCTATGTGCGTTGCACGCGGTTCAGTTGTTATCAGAAAAGATATATAATTATATACTTTTTTGTTATTTAGCGTCTCTGTTTATGAGTAGTTTTTAATTCAACTGTAAAACGGGTCAAGTGCGTAGTCGGACTCCGAGGAGGGTTCCGTACTATTTCTATTGAACGAGCTTAGGCTCGTCTATTATTTTATGGTTTGGCAATGAAATATTTATTCGGTCCTGTTGTTTTTGTAGTCGCAATTTATTAAGCACCACAGTGTTTGGTTTGCGTAAGTAGTTCCCTCAGGTACCGGACTGGTGGTCTCTGGGAATCTACTAGCGGAACTAGTTCATTCTCTCAGCCCTTACACTTTACTAGGTTTTTTTTTATTAATGTCATTTCGAATTCAGACTCCCTCGGTGAGAAAAGAATCCTTTTGTACAATTTGCATCTGCGCAGTTTAAGACCCTTGATTATTAACTTAAATATTATGTTTATCGAAGTCGCGTAAAGTTGTCATAAATGGTGTTATTACATTTGTTTATTGCCACAATATATAAATAGATAGATCTGCTATAAAACATGCAATTCATCACTTCAAGTATTACGATGCTTACCCATACTCCATTTTTCGCTTGCGAAAAAAAGTAAAGATAAGCATGATGAAAATATCTTGGTAGCCACCTAAATATAGTTCTTATTTTCTGTGAGATAGCACAAGCGCTGGTAAAATAACAGTTTGTAAAGTGTCTCCTTCACCATTTATCGACGTGGATTCAACACTTTCTCACATCGAACTTATCGCCAATAACTTACATAATATGGATCTGTTATCGCCGTCAGCCGGTGTCTGCGACGCGTTTTGGTATGTCGTTCTTAAGCTGAGCCGATGCTGTAATGTGTTATCAGTTAACTCAAATTCTTAATACCTGTGTTTGTTCATATTTAAATCTTAAGGTCTTACACCCTTATTATAACAAAAAAAAAAAGGCTTTTTGGGTCGGTTGTTAGCCATTCCGCGTCTGATACATGTAAATTTTAATTCGTATGGAATCGGCGTTCTTCAAACCAATCAGACAGAATCTGTGTTTGCTGGGGAGTTGTTCCGCCATTTCTCTTCCCAGCTAGAAGACAAATAGGAAGTAGTGGTGAGAGTGCGAGGCATTTAGGGCTCTCCGTTGTAAACTTGACTTCAAAAAGTTGCGGATTTTCATCTCTACTTTATTAAAATTGATTTTTATTCTTTAAAGATTCCTATTAAATGTGTAGAGACCCTAACATATCGTTGTATGAATTAGCTATGGTAAGGTTTCCTGTTTCTCCGTTTATTCTGAATATTAAAAGATGTGGGTCAAGCTATATTTTTTTGTGATTTACAGCATATTTTTAGGACTAGTAGTCTGTTATCATTTTTTCATCAAAAACAGTAAATACATTTCGTATGCCCTAGGTTTTTCAGAACGGCAATATGTGAAATATTACAGCCAAACTTACCTCAATCTGTCAAGTGGAAGGTTTTCAGATTGTATTTGAAATATGTTTCGGTTATTGTTTTGGAACTGCTGTCTCTGTAGGTTTGTTTGTTTGAACGCGCTAATCTCAGGAACTACTGGTCCGATTTGAAAAATTCTTTCAGTGTTAGATAGCCCATTTATCGAGGAAGGCTATAGGCTACTTTTTATCCGGGAGCGCGTAGAAGTTCCCACGGGAAAGCGGGTGAAACCGGTGGCGGAAGCTAGTGTTCTATATGTATAGCTAACTGGAAGATAATGCCATAGAAAAACAGTCAAAATAAAAACGTTTCTATGGTATAATCTGTCAGATAGCTATCTAGAACTTTATCTAAAACCTCTGAAAGTGACCCTAAGTAAATAAAATCAAATCATGTGTACAGTCACCGTCTTAGTTATAGTATTTCTAATTCATAAAAAAGAAAACCTGACAAGTGCGAGTCAGACTTACGCATGAAAGGTTCCGTAACATCTATACTAATATTATAAAGAGGAAAACTTTGTTTGTTTGGTTGTAATGAATAGGCTCAAAAACTACTGGACCGATTTTAAAAATTCTTTCACCATTCGAAAGCTACATTATCCACGAGTGACATAGGCTATATTTTATCCGGGTACGGGCAGTAATTCCCACGGGATGCGAGTGAAACCGCGGGAAAACGGCTAGTAATTTATAAAAAAAGAAAACCGGACAAGTGCGAGTCAGACTTGCCCTTGAAAGGTTCCGTACTATTTACTATAAAATGTGCAAAAATTACGATTGTTGTGTGAGACCCCCTCTAAAATACCTATACTAATCTAGTTTTCAGTATTTGTGAACTGAAAACCTTCTTTTTTCAAATCGGTTATTTATCAATAACTCCAATTACCTGATACGCTTAGCAACACAAAATTCACACGATATTTAACAACAAAAAAACTAAAAACAGTCACCTAACATCCGAATCGGAATACAACATGGCCGCCAATTGCTTCACAACACCAAACAACACCGTTCCGTTGTTCTCATTTCCGTTACACGCAGAAATAACTAGGTACATTTGAATACTTTATCTGTCTTATTTTATCAATCTCCAGACAGAGTATCTGTTGTGCCATTTTTAGGTCGAATTTTCGTTTAAGTGGCTTGATTTAATTTGATAAACTTTTCAATGTATGTCACTGTAATATTGTAAACTAGCCGTTTTCCCGCGGTTTCACTCGCATCCCGTGGGAATTACTGCCCGTACCCGGATAAAATATAGCCTATGTCACTCGTGGATAATGTAGCTTTCGAATGGTGGAAGACTTTTTAAAATCGGTCCAGTAGTTTTTGAGCCTATTCATTACAACCAAACAAAGAAACAAACAAAGTTTTCATCTTTATAATATTAGTATAGATTACAGTTACATTAGTAAATATCTCGCGAGAGTTCTATTTACAATCTATACTAATATTATAAAGCTGAAGAGTTTGTTTCTTTGTTTGTTTGAACGCGCTAATCTCAGGAACTACTGGTCCGATGTGAAAAAATAATTCAGTGTTAGATAGCCCATTTATCGACGAAGACTATAGGCTACTTTTTATCCTGGTGCGCGGAGTAGTTCCCCCGGGACGCGGGTGAAACCGCTGGCGGAAGCTAGTTTAACATATTATTAAAACAGACAAATTACGATTGTCAAATTGTGAACTTTCCGTTGTCTGTCCCTGATTGGTCTTAGACACAGAATGTCTAATAAGGCCGACCAATCAGGGATAGTCTTCGGACAGTATGGTGCGGCTCACAATATTTTTACAGTTTGCAATCTCGCGAGATTATAACCTAACGGTATTTATAATCTTACACTGAATACATCAGTAACTAAAATAATGACCAGATTATTAAAATTAAATCAACAACTGCGAATGAAAATTAAGACGAAGAATATATCCGGGAAAAACTTTGAAAAAAGGCAAAAACTTCAGTACTTTTATCGGTACTACAAAAGTTCTATTTTCATCATAACCGGGCAAACAAAGAAAGTTCTCAACTTGTTGGAAATCAAGAAAAAAGTTTCAATAGCGTTTAGATTTGAACTCGTTTACAATAATACTAGCGACCCGACCCGGCTTCGCAGGGGTGTATTCCAATTTTTAATGGCTACTATTATACACTAGACTCTGCCAGCGGTTTCAACCGAATCTCGGCACACCCGGATAAAAAGCTATCTAACACTGAAAGAATTTTTCAAATCGGACCAGTAGTTCCCGAGATTAGCGCGTTCAAACAAACAAACTCTTCAGCTTTATATATTAATTATTAGTGTAATAAAAGTATTGATATAAACCTTCCTTCTGCATCAAAATCCGTTGAGTAGTTTTAAAGATTTAAGTATACATAGGGACAGAGAAAGCGACTTTGTTTTATACTGTAGTGAAATGACTGCTTATAACAGCTTGAAAATCAATTCAGTTCGAAGACAAGCTATGACGTCACAACTAGAAAAAAATCCTATAAATGTAAAACCTAACATTATTTATTAAAACGACAACCGGGACCAGACTAATTATCGTGCTCCCCGATGCACAACTCCGGTTTATTTGACAAGTATGGCAGGTCAACCTACCCTAATCTGTCATACCAATCGAACATTAACCTTCCACTATTGTGATAAGGTTGAAAATCTATTGCAGAAAGATTGGTTGATGTGCTGACGTCTGTACAGTCACGCATCCACGGTTTGGCCGCGGCTTATGTTGCTTAACCTCATAGACTTGAAATAACATTACACATCAAAGTTAAACCACTGACCACTTGTAAAACACCCGCCATCTTTGAAATTAACGTTTTCAGTTCAAACGCGGTTGTCTATGCGTTTCACCGCGGTTCAGTTTGTTATCAGAAAAGATAAAATTATACTTTTTTTTTGTTATAGCGCTCTTCGTATAGTAGTTTTTAATTCAACTGTAAAAACGGGTCAAGTGCGAGTCGGACTCGCGGAGGAAGGGTTCCGTACCTATTTCTATGAAACGAGCGTAGTCTCGCTAGTGATATGGTGGGGCATGAAATATTTATTCTGTCCTGTTGTTGTTGTAGCGGCAATATTAAGCACCACAGTGTTGGTTTGCGAAGTAGTTCCCTCAGGACGCTGGGGAATCTACTAGCGGGGAACTAGTCATCTCTCAGCCCTTCACTTACTAGGTTTTTATAAATGTATTTCAGATTCAGACTCCCTCGGAGAAAAGAGGTATACCTTTACAATTTCATCGCGAGTAAGACCCGTTGATTATTAACTAAAATATGTGTACAAGTCGCGAAAGTTTTCATAAATGGTATACCAGTTGTATCGCACAATATATAACATAGATAGATCTCATAAAACATGCAATATCATCACTTCAAGAACGACCCAACTCCATTTTCGCGCGAAAAAAGTAAAATAAGCATGATGAAAATATGCGGTAGCCTACCAAAAAGTTCTTATTTCTTGAATACACAAGCGCGGTAAAACTAGTTTGTAAGGGTCTCCTCACATTTATCGACGTGGATTCAACACTCCACTCGACTTATCGCCAAAACTTACATAAATGGCTCGTTACGCCGTCAGCCGGAGTCGCGACGCGTCGTTCAAGCTGAGCCGATGCGAATGGTATCAGTAACTCAAATTCTTTAATTACATATTAACGTAAGGTCTTACACCCTTATATAACAAAGAAAAAAAGGCTTTTTTGGTCGTTGTTAGCCTATTCCGCGTCGATACATGTATTTAATTCGTATGGAATCGGTTCTTCAAACCATACAGACAGAATCGTGTTGCTGGGGAGTTTGTTCCGCCATTTCTTCTTCCCAGCTAAAACAAATAGGAAGTGGTGAAGGGCGAGCATTTCAGGGGCTCTCCGTTGTAAACTTGACCTTCAAAAAGTGCTGATTTTCAGCCTACTTTGAATAAATGACTTTTTATCTTTAAAGATCTATAAATGTGAGGAGACCCTAACAGTATCGGTAAATAGCTAGGTAAGGTTACCTTTTCTCCTTTATTTCTGAATATAAAAAAGATGTGGGCAAGCAATTTTTGTGGATACAGCAATTTGTAGGACGATAGCTGTTATCATTTTTATCAAAAACGTAACTACTTTCGTATGCCTAGGGTTTTCAAAAGGCAATATGGAAATATGTACAGCAAACTACCTCAATCTGTCAAGTGGAAGGTTCAATTGGTATTTGAAAGATTCGGGTAGGTTGAACTGCTGTCGTCTGTACCTACATATGTAGTGCAATTTAGTCTACTCGTGAATCAATAGTTCGGTATTAGAATTAAAAATGTCAGAAATACATAAAATCTTCTTTTTTTTTGCTACCGGTAGCCAGCTATAATACAGATGGCTACCGGTAGCAAAAAAAAATAATCAGCTAAACCAGAGACAACGACCTCTAGAGCGAAAATCTATAGTTTTTGGAAGACGGGCTATCCACGAAGGGTTCCGTACAAAAATCACGTTTGTTGTATGGGAGCCCCCTGAAATTCATATTTAGTTGTAGATTTTAGTATTTTTTGTTAAAGCGGCAACAGAAATACATCATCTGTGAAAATTTCAGCTCTCTAGCTATCATGGTTCACGAGATACAGCCTGGTGACCGATGGACAGCGAAGAAGTCTTACGGCTGTTCCCAATAACCTATCTATCTCTGGATTTGCTTACTAGAGATAGACTTTTGACCTTAGCATACAAGTAATGTCAAATTCCTATCTCTAGAAAGCAAATCCAGAGATTAGACAAAATATTGAATTTCGCAGTTAGTAATTAATAACAACAATAGCTTAGTTATAAGCTCCGGTTTTACTCACTGGGTGCGGAACCCTAAAAAATCTTAATTAAAAGTTGATCCCTCCTTTCTTTCCATGAAAATAAAATTCTCCAATTAATTTCAAATTAAGTTTTTTTTATCTTACACAAAATCTAGCCTACCGTCAAAACTAACTATCTTTTCTAAGAACCAGGATTAACTATGATGAATAGAAAGGTCGACTCTTTCTGAGAAATCGGGTAAATCCCCCTTTCACGTGGCTAAATATAACATAAGTAGGCCCTATTATAAGTTGTATGTTACTGTATATTTCTATTCTGTACAATTATTTGAATCTCTGTGACGGATTTACTGGTAAACCCACGCAAATTGGGATAAATCTGTAGTAAAGACTATTAAAGATATTTGACGTAGGTACATCACTTTTTTACATAGAATATAGGCAATCATTTGTTAGGAATTAAGTTCTATGGCATCCCAAAAGTCAATACCTATGGTGGTTAATGGTTAAGTGCATCGGAGAGCACGTTAATGTCGGTCCTGCGCCTGATCTCTCTCCGGTCGTGACGGATTGCCGTCCCATCGGGTTATGAGAGTGAGGGAATAGGGAGTGCACCTGTGTCACAGCAAATGTGCAGCCACTATAATATGTTCTGCGGAGCTGGCTGATCTCTTTACAGAGAACAGCCACCACGTCTGGAAATCGGCTAGGACGCCATTATTAAGTTAGTATAGCTACTTGCTAACGCAAAACCATCAGCTTGTAGATCCTATACACTCAATTTTTTCACGAATTACACAACACAGCACATAGTTGGTTACTTATTTAACATTCAATCTAAAATCTAAACGTGATAGCCTCGGTATTGAATAAATTGACTGTACAGAGCACATCAACCTACCACAATCTGTCAAATTTCTGCAATAGATTTTCAACCTTATCACAATAGTGGTAGGTTAATGTTCGATTAGTAAAATGTGGCAAATTCGGGTAGGTTGGCCTGTTGTCGACAATACCATAGTTAGCAAATGCTTTACGGCCGTCCCCAATTACCTATCTTTCTCTGGATTTGCTTACTAAAGATAGAATTTTGACATTAGCCCCATACAAGTAATGTCAAATTCCTATCTCTAGTAAGCAAATCCAGAGATAGACAGAATATTGAGTTCCGCAGTTAGAGAATCATACCTACTAGGCTAGGTTAGGTACTTTGAATAGGTGTGGCTAAGCTACCACACCTTACGTTATTATGGTGTCTTCCTATAAGTTTCCATTAACGGCGACACCCTGGCATAGGTATACCATACCGGAAAATTGGTCTCTTTCATAGGCTCGGATATGACTAGCAAAACTAAATTTTGCATTGAACACGCGGTCACAAGTAACTCAGTAATGTTAAAAAGATGAATATAAAAAGTAATTTATTTATAGTAGGCTGAAAATCAGCACTTTTTGAAGGACAAGTTTATAAAAGACAACCCACAAAACGTCTTTCACCACTTCCTATGTGTTTTAGCTGGGAAGAAGAAATGGTGGAACAAATTCTATACAAAATCAATACATGAAGTATACAAATGAATTAACTAAAACACCTAACGTAGGTACTTAGTACAGACTAGTACAAAGATTTATGGGCCAGTTTCACAGGTTCCATTTAGAATTTAGAAAAATTAAAAACATTACTACGCCATTATTTAGGCATGGGAGGCCTGTAGCCACCCCGTAGGTATAGTAGGTAGGTAGGTATATATCAAACGGTAAAAAAACCGGGATATTGTGAAAAATGAAAAACCGACAAATACCGATTTTTAAGCTGAACTGATGTATAATAAATTTTTGGCTTCACTAAAAATCGCTCGATTGCCGATCTAGCTACTATTCTATATCTATGGTCTAATAGGTACTCTAATAATATTACCCAGACACGTAACGTAGGTATTTAAAGTTAGGTATAGTCGCGTTTTATTGCGAAATCAATTACATAAATATGTATTTACTATGATTTCAAATATATCTACTGCCTGTCTGTCGCAAGTAAGTTTTTTGCTAAGTTTTACAAGCTGAGATACCTAACTGTGTGACTATAGTATTATAGGTATTTATGTGAGTATAGGAAACATGACGATGTTGTGTGCAAAAACCGGCTAAGTGCGAGAGTGACTCGTACACGAAAGGTTTCGTAATATTAATCTACAAAACGGACAAAAAATCAAGTTTTATGAAGCAACAGGGTAACGTTTTACCCTTTGGGAACGGAACCCTAAAAAACTTAGGACCTGTTTCACAGGTAGCAGATAAAATTTCTACATAGCTATCCGGCAGATAATGCCATATAAATGTTGACGACTTTACTATGGAATTATCTGTCAGATAACTCCTAGAACTTCATCCGGAACTTATGAAACTGACCCTTTCTTAAACCTACGTTAGGTATAACTTTATTCAATGAACATTCCCATACTTTTAAAACATTAATTACTAAGATAAGGCAGGTATAACCGATGAAAAAGCCATAAAAGTATTGGTGAACAATCTACCTAGGTACGCACACAGAAATACGAGAATTCCTACAAAATTGAGATAACGTTCAACTTCTAAGCTTTGTAAGTACCTACTTTACAGAGAAAGTTTTAAGCCGAATGGAACTAAAACAAGCTAACTCCTATCTATAGACTTTCACCAATTGTACCCTTTAAGTCCGTAAACTGAAAACCTTTAATTAAAATGTGTATTTAAGTCACGCACAGAGAACGGGCTTGTGTATTTCTAAAGGCGGAATTTGTCATAGCATGACACACCTAAAAGGTATTTTTATTAGTCTCAAATTAGACCAGGATGCGGTTATACGGTTCAAATATAAACTAGGATCTTCCTAGTCAACTTTACAGAGTGTTTTGTGGGTTTAAAATCGTATCTAACGACTTTTTATGAGTTTTAAAAGTACCTGCGCGTTGACTTAAATATCTTGCTTGGATCAAGATTTGACGTTATTTCAAGTAGACACAAGCTAAAATAACGTTTAATGGAATGCGGAACAAATAAATTCCAATATAATTCCATGTAGTATGTAATAAAATATTAAAAGTCAATCTTATAAAAATAAAGAATCGCAAACTAAAGGTCCGTTGCGTTGACAGACCATTTTTTTTCTTTTTTTTTTAAATTGGACCAAGCAAATCCCACCGGCATAACACCTGTACGATTTCGGTGAAAAGAGGTTCGTTACTAAGAAACGAAATGATAACAAAAGAGTGTATTATCTGTATTTTGATTACCTCGATTGATAGCGCCGGGATCCGATTACTCACAAAACACTATAAAAGTTAATTTTCAAGCACAAAACGTGTAGTTTTGGAACTGTAACCAGAGTATTTTATGGTTGAACGCGGCACTGTTCGCCCACGCCACACCTCAAGCACTTTCCAACCGGTTTTGTATGGAACTACGTAAAAGTATCACGTATCACGGACGGGGACGACGCGTGGCCTCCCGACGAACGACACTCAGTAACTGGCCGGGAAAAAAAAGATAGCCGGTGTTGCCAACGCTGGTGTCGAAAACTTCCACTGTTGAAATTGTACGTTAGAATAAATTAGGCATTATCTTTTGAAATACGTGTAAATTAGTATTTTAATTGTTTGTTTATGTTTAACCTTGAGTTTTTACTTTAATTAGTCTGTTGCACCAATTCCGATGCATTTAGGAATGTTACTTTTACCGCTGTGCAATATTTTGCTTTTTTTTTATATAGACTGGATTATTTTATATTATTTGAATAAAATAGTTATTTTATATTTTTTGCTAGTTTGCCTTGTATTTTAGTACATACATGATGATGATCTATTTTGTTTGGAGAAAATGTATTTACATAAATAAAATATTTTCTATGACACATTGAATTAAAAATAGGTAATATGAATTCGTAATTTTATTTTTCAGGATTTGATTAATTAAAGATGCAACGTTATTTATTACAGTAACACTTCCGAATTGTGTAATGTTTTTTTTTTAAACTTTATTTGAAATTAATTCACCACTACTTAGCAAAATTATGCCGCTTTAGAATGTAAAGCCAAATTAATACGATAAATACATATTAGTAACACACTGATACTTTTTGCATTTGTATGTACTTTTCACTTATTAAATTAAATGATAAACAAACCAAGATGGCATCACATACGACAATTTATTTACAAAATACTACTAACGATTAGGACAGAATTTGCATATCTTTTAGCAGAAAACCAAAACTCAAAAGTAAAATACGCAAGCAACATATTCAATTTTTACCCACAACCGACGTAAAATTATAACCTGGCAACTCAAAAATTCAACTTTCATCAACCGTTCGTACAAGTTCGTGTGACTCCGGCTAAGTTCGGCTCCCCAGTTCACGGCACCAAACGGTCAGTCTACCAAAGAAAACAAAAGTTATTTTTTATGATTTTTTGTTAGTAAAAGGTAACTCTTCCTTTACATGAGTTTAGATCAGGTAACTTTGTATCGTCCGCATTCTTTTCAACTATTTGGAACTATGAATATATTAGAACGAATAAAGTCAATCGGTTATGTGCTGGTGTTCTTTTTTTGAATGACTTCTTTTGAATTAATACGAAATTTGAAAAAATACTAATTACCTACCCACCGTTTAAGTTGATATTAGCGGCAATATTTAAGGCCAGTTACACAGGTTCCAGATAAAGTTCTAGATAGCTATCTGTTAAATAATGCCATAGAAATGTTTTTAATTTTGGCTACTTTTCTATAGCATTATCTGTCTGGAATTTTATCTGGAACCTCTAATACCTACTGGTCCTCAAGTTCCTAATTAATAATTTACTTTGAAATGTGGGTAGTTAATTACTTAAAACAATTCTTCAAATTGTGAGGAAAATGAGAAAACTGTACGAATAATAATGTTAATTAGTCAGTCACTATTTTCTTTTCTTATATTAGTCGCTAAATACCTACCTTGTTTTTTTCAGCATCTAAGTATGAACATAACTATAAAATATACTGTGTGTAGGTATGATCTCTAAACTACCTACCTGAAGTGATTTTTACCCGACTGCCATTAGAAGAGTTAAAAATAAGTAGTTAAAAAATTAATCGTTTTTATAAAGTCAGAGAATATTGGCGATGATTGTCATTGCCAAGGTTAAATACCTTATGCTAAGCAAATGATGTTATGTCAATGTCGTTAAGTTTGACCGGTCGCAGTGGGTAGATTGCGGGCGCAATGACTCAGTGAGCAAATACCTTTAGTTTGCTTACCTACTTATATTAGTCGTCTAAGAAATTAGGAATATTTTTAATATGTATGTGTCACGGTAAATGCGGATATTGCGGTAATTATGTATAATTACCGCGAACTATGCATAATTATCTGTGCTCGTGGTAAAGGTGATAAAAACTTTCAAATTAATCACCTTTACCGGCAATTATATAAAATTACAGCACCCCTTTGGTAGATGTAGTCAATAATGAAATCAAACATCGGAATCTAAAATAAAAACAGTTCAAATGAAATCAATATAAATTCAAATGTCCTAAGTATTGTGTTAAATAATGCGTATTATTCCGAAAGTTTATTTATGGTGAAAGAAAAGTCCTAAAATATTAGCTGAAAGTTAGGTTTTAATGACAGAAACGAATTGCTGTAAATTCGACTCCACGCAGTCTTGTCTGCCCTACCCCTAGAGTGTAATTCAAAATCGCGTAGGCGCGGAGGGGCGAGGCGGGCCGCGAGTTGAGGAGCAGGTGGTTGTAACACTCGCCACCGCGGCTGAGGCTGGCCGGCACCGCCGGCCAGCAAGCCGAAGCTGCGGTGGTGAGCGTTAAACCTATCTGCGACGATAAACTCGCGTGGGACCGCCGGAGCCCCGCAGCGCCGGAGCCGTGACAGAAAACATCCTGCTGCAAAAAATTACAAGTTCAGAATCAACTTAAATTTAGGACTTTTATTGAAAACGGTTTTATGTCTTACGTCTATTATTGAATGTTATATTTATGACAAACGGATTTAGGACATATTGGGTCTTACTATAAAAACCACCTAGATTTCAATCCTTAACGAGAGTATTCTCTCAACATTTACCACGGTCGTGCGGGAGTTTTATATAATTACCGGTAATTGTGAATAATTAACTACATTTACCATGTGCGTTGGTAATTATCTATAATTACCTGTAATTATAGATAATTACCGATTGCTTATATTTACCGTAACATATGTATTGTATAGAAGAGAAGGCAGATAGAAGAAAACTGGCTGCGTCGACCCCAAATAACTTCTGACAAGGGCAGGAAAATTATCATGTACTAGCTTCCGCCAGCGGTTTCACCTGCTCTCCCGTGGGAACTACTGCGCCCACCCGGATAAAAAGTAACCTATAGCCTTCCTCGATAAATGGGCTATCTAACACTGAAATAATTTTTCAAATCGGACCAGTACTTCCTGAGATTAGCGCGTTCAAACAAACAAACAAACTCTTCAGCTTTATAATGTCGATGATAGATATGTATGTGTTATGGACTAGGTGATTAATGTGGGCATTATTCATAACGTGCGAGCATTATGAATAATGTTTAGCTCTATCGGGCTGAGTAATTAATTACTATCTAAACTTCATTATTTATCACATTGCACGGTCATTTTTATATTGCTATATGACATTTGGGCAATTTGATAATAAAGCAAAATTTGACGCGGTGCGGGGAGGGAAGAACGCGTGACACGGTTTGACCAATCAGAGACCGCTATTCAGCATGCGGCTCGTGCGGCGGGCGCTATTGTTTGTGTTTAGTTTTGCATTGTAAGCGAATTGTCCAAAAAATATATATCCTAGAATATAAGCTGAAAGTTAGGTTTTAATGACAGAAACGAATTGCTGTAAATCCGACTCCACGCAGTCTTGTCTGCCCTACCCCTAGAGTGTAATTCAAAATCGCGTAGGCGCGGAGGGGCGAGGCGGGCCGCGAGTTGAGGAGCAGGTGGTTGTAACACTCGCCACCGCGGCTGAG
>NWSH02000305.1:6160409-6172174 GCA_002382865.2 Heliothis virescens
TTTGATAATAAAGCAAAATTTGACGCGGTGCGGGGAGGGAAGAACGCGTGACACGGTTTGACCAATCAGAGACCGCTATTCAGCATGCGGCTCGTGCGGCGGGCGCTATTGTTTGTGTTTAGTTTTGCATTGTAAGCGGATTGTCCAAAAAATATGTATCCTAGAATATAAGCTGAAAGTTAGGTTTTAATGACAGAAACGAATTGCTGTAAAGTCGACTCCACGCAGTCTTGTCTGCCCTACCCCTAGAGTGTAATTCAAAATCGCGTAGGCGCGGAGGGGCGAGGCGGGCCGCGAGTTGAGGAGCAGGTGGTTGTAACACTCGCCACCGCGGCTGAGGCTGGCCGGCACCGCCGGCCAGCAAGCCGAAGCTGCAGTGGTGAGCGTTAAACCTATCTGCGACGATAAACTCGCGTGGGACCGCCGGAGCCCCGCAGCGCCAGAGCCGTGGCAGAAATCATGCCTGCTGCAAAAAACTGAATTTACCTCAATGACGATCTAAGCTTTACAAAATCTGACTGATTACTTAAATTGTTAAACATTTAGTTTATTTTAAGTAACAATAAAAATTAAATATTACTAATTAAATTTGTTTGTATTACTATGCCCAAAGGGCGAAGTACAATATGTAGAATGCCCGGTTAATTTGATTATTTGAATGAACATTATTAAATTGCTCTCTCAGATTGGGCATTTTTCATAATGACCGGACATTATGTATAAGGCACATTTTATCATTTGGACCACAACATATGTATTGTATAGAAGAGAAGGCAGATAGAAGAAAACTGTCTGCGTCGACCCCAAATAACTTGGGACATGGGCAGGAAAATTATCATGTATGTATTGTTGATATAGTGGAAAAATTTTAGGGTTCCGTACCCAAAGGGTAAAACGGGACCCTATTACTATTATTTTAAAGGTGACTTTAAATTGGTAACAAAAAATAGTGACTTCTGAACACTTATTTGCCTAGCCTTTTGTCTACTATGTTGGTGTCGGCTTCCAGTCTAACAAGATGCAGCTGAGTACCAGTGTGCCACATGCAGCGACTGCCTATCCGACCTCAATCCAGTTACCCGGGCCCATGATACCCATTGGCATGACTGGTTGTCAGACATTCTGGCTTCTGACTACCCGTAACCACTGTCGTAGAAAGATGTTCAAATGACAGCCGAGAGCCACCAATTTATAGTGCCTTCCGAAACAATTCTGAAATCACTGAAAAGCAAAAAATTAATACTTTTAGGTGCATCGCTCTATAAGTCGGTGTCTTTTGGCTGCAGCTATGTTTATTTTGCCAAGGCTAGGCGGATGACGTTCTTGTAAACTATACTTATACCTAAGTCATAGCATAGACAGACATACTTACCACATTAGTTTACCTATACAAAAAATGTGGTTAAATCAGCCATCTTGTTGTGGTTGTAGAAACAGTTTGAGCAATTTCAAAGTAACCACAAATGCGTGTCTTTTTAGGGTTCCGTACCCAAAGGGTAAAACGGGACCCCATTATAAGTCACCAGGCTCTATGTCGTGAACCACGATAGTTAGAGAGTTAAAATTGTCACAGATGATACATTTCTGTTCCCATTTTAACAATAAGCACTGAAAACTTGAATAAATTAAATATTTTAGGTGCCCAGGCCCAAATACAACAAACGAAATTTTTTGTACGGAACTTTTCGTGCGCAAGTCCGAGTCACACTTGTGTGTTTTTTACTAATTACAGTTTTTGGGCATATTTTCTTACTGCAGAAATCAATATTCTGTCTATCTCTGGATTTGCTTACTAGTGATAGGATTTTGACATTAGCCCCATACAAGTAATGTCAAATTTCTATCTCTGGTAAGCAAATCCAGAGTTAGATAGGTTATTGGGAACGGCCGTTAGAAATGTTGATTTCATCTGTAGGTTTAGACTTTTTGATGGAAGATAACTAGTTTGGAATTCCTTTTAGCATTAGTAAAGCTTAGATGAATTTAGATTAGCGCTTGTATGAGATGAGTAATGATATCTTAAGTGGGTCACATGACTGTACTGACTGTACTACGGAATCTCGAAGTTCAAAATGCCGATGTATAGTAACTATTCATAAGGCACACAGTATCTTAGGCCCATTAATAAGCAGACAACTAATTACCAGTTTTGTTTGATATTTTTGTTAAGTACATGTTTTGTAAAATATTATAAAGCTGAAGAGTTGTTTGTTTGAACGCGCCAATCTCAGGAACTACTGGTCCGATTTGAAAAAATCTTTCAGTGCTAGATAGCACATTTTTCGAGGAAGGCTAATTTTTATCCGGGTGCGCCGAGTAGTTCCCACGGGACGGGGGTGACACCGCTGGCAGAAGCTAGTGTTTTACAAAATTAAGTTCAAGTTTACTGACAAATAAACGGCAGTTTTACTTAAAACAATAGTTTATTATGATTTTTCTCGTAGAAACAAAGTTAACGATTGTTGTAAGAAAAACGGACATGTATATGTATTCCGTACTAGCCGTTTTCCCGAATCCGCGGGCTCTTCAGCTTTATAATATTAGTATAGATGCCAGCGGTTTCACCCGCGTCCCGTGGAAACTACTGCCCGTACCCGGATAAAATATAGCATACGTTACTCTGGGATAATTTAGCTCTCCAAGAGTGAAAGAATTTTTCAAATTGGTTCAGCAGTTCCGGGGCCTTTAAGGTACAGATAAACAAACAATTTATTTTATTAGATGAGATGATAGAGATCATAACTGAGCTTATAAAACCTACTGTGGATTTACCACAAAAGGCTTCAGAAGGAACACAACACTTTGGTTCGAAGCCGGAGTACCTAACTTCGGAAAATCCCGTAGCTCAGGGAAATTATACTTTCAGTTTAGTTGGGTTTAGTTTAGAATCATCTAAACTGGCAATAGTAATTACTAATTGCCCAATCAGCCAAAACTTTCTACCTTACATAGGTATGTACTTCACCAGAATCTGTCAAGTTACCAATCGAACATTAACCTTCCACTATTGTGATAAGGTTGAAAATCTATTGAAGAAATTTGACAGATTGTGGTAGGTTGACGTTTGTAAGTCTGTACTTACAAAAAACAAAATGGTTGACTCGAATTGTCAAAAAAATGCTGTCACCACAAAAACTGGTAGAAATGTGTTCTGAGCAGTATTTTAAGTAGTACAAATGTGGGAGCGTTCAAGTATTACGTAACGCAATTTTTGAAGATTTTTGACCCCTCCTCCCCCCCTTGTAACGCACCGTAACGTTTTTCTGGACCCCTCCCCCCCCCCTCTCTAAACGTTACGTAACACTCAAGTAGCCATTTTTACCCTAAAGTTGCAAAAAGTTATGTTATAGTTTTTGTCCTTGGTATACTTTTAATTGCCTTTGCGGTAATAATACTAAATAAAACAAGAGATTTTTAATCCGCACCACCTGCGTATTTTGTTTATTTTTTATAAATTTTTGGCTTTACACAATAATAAACTCTTGAAATAAAATAACATTTTTATTTTAACCTTTGACAATGCAATTATTAACAGGAACCCAACTAAAATTAATCATTTTATTCGAAATAAAATCGTATTCTTAACAAAATCAAAAAATAATCAACTATTAACCAAGTATCTAAATAGGTCTATGAAAACAATTCGATTGAAATTAATGCTCCTCTGTCCACGGGTTTGCTAGCCATTCCGATTCTTTCATCACTGGCACTTGGAGTGCAGACGAAGACGGTTCTGGAATTGTTAAGCCACTTGCATCGACTTCGTCTTCGTCGATCCAGTCAGCATCCTCAGACGATGTTTCATAACGACGCACAATGCAGAGAAGCTCATTCGCCCTTCTGGCAGCAAGGCGCTGTGGCCGTACTCTAGTTTCACAATGGTCTGGGACAGTCTTGCCATGCACGTCACAACAGTGCATTTGAACACTCTTGTGAGATGTGAAATAGATCCCACAGGTTGGACATACTTTTTTCTTTAGGTCGGATTGTACAGATGGACAAAAGAAATCGTAAGGCATCTGCTTAAACCCTTCTAGAGGAGGTGACAGATCAACGGACAATCTCACAAGAAGTGGCGAAAATTTTGACGTTCCTTTGTCTAGCAAACTGGGTACTACGAGCTTGCTTGGGGTTTGAATTATTGGACAAGGTGGCGGCATGAAAGTATCCGCAAACACAGATTTCAATGCACTTCTCGGTGGTGAACAGCAGGATTCATCCGCGCATTTTATAACCTGTAAGAAATATTGCGATTCACGGACGTGAACGCTATACCACGCTAGATTTGGTTCGGCTGGATCCTGCATGCTATCTTCGGGCTGTCTATACTCCGCCGAAACGTCGTAATTATCAATTTTCATTTCTCTCCACACTTCTGCAAGTGTTTCCCCAGCGTGCTGAAAATTGCGTTTTTCCAAATCATCATCCGTAGTCATTCCTTTGTCGTCGAGATGAGAACCAAAATGTTCATGAGGCAGAATGACGCCTGCCAGTCGTTTGCTGAGGGGAGCCATCCGACGCTCAACTCGGTTATATGCGCTCCGCCCAGGAGCATTAGTCGCTATAAACAGGGCGTCCAGGTTGTATTTTTTAAAGTGTTCAATTGCAAAGTTCTTAACTTTGCGATAACGTGGGTTTTCGTCCGGCCCACCATCTACAAAGATGATGATCACTGGCTTCACGGTATTCGTTTCTGTCATCATTAAGTGTTTGAATGACGGTATTGATAAAAGTGATTCGAAATCATAAGCATGAGTGTTCGCTGTGGAGGATGTATGTTTCCCGCTCCTTATGGATATGTGTGTCGGCCCGCTGTACCCAACAGCTTCTTCCTTACCGAAACTGTTAGGTTCCACGTTGACGCCGGCGTATACAGAAGGAATAAGTTTGTGCCGCTCTGCCACGACCCAGTCATGATCAGGTAAAAGTATTCTGTATTCCATATGCATTAAAAGAGGGCTCTGACTTTTCACTGCTGGTAAACCTATTGGTACACGTGCCTTATCGTCTTGTGAGAGAACGAATACTTGCTGCGGTCCCAGAAGCGACGCGAGAGATTCCAGTGACCTGATTGTAGCAGTGCAAAATTCCCCGTCCTCGTGTTTTTTGTGCATCTCGGTCTGTGGTCTTGCTAACTTTACGGGTACGGTACGTACGTGCCTTCTTCCCTCTTGAGTGTTAGAAACGCGTGGGAGTAAATGAAGATATGTGCCGCTTCGAGAAATTTGGAATCCCATTAACAACAGCCTTTCATGCAGGTCGGACAGAGTGAGACAACTCCTAATCATCTCTGTTCGGCGGCGTTCATCAGCTGCGCTGCCATGAATAGAATAGTCTCTAGGAGAGCAGGTTGCGAGTCAACTAAAGGGGGCTGTCCAGGGCCAGTTCGAGGTTGTGTTGCAGCAGGATTGTTTCTCTGACGTTCAGTTTTCTCCAGTTTTTCTTTGGCTCGAAACTTTTTTGCACGCTTAGCAGAGTCTCTTTTTTTCTTTAAACATTTCTCTTCTTCTTTCAACTCTTTGCGTAGTTTTTTTATTTCGTTGTGAACATCATCTTTGGCTATACCAGTGTCCCTTGCTTCAGTAAGAACATTTATTCTCTGTTGCAGTAAACCAATTTTCTTCATAAGAGTTTCTTGAGCCGGTTTGCTTGGAACATTTTTAGTGATGCCTGAATCAATCAAAGTCGTGTGTGGTTTTTTTCGTGTTTGCTCATCGTCGCCGTCGCTCATCTTTCGTTTGACGGTAGTGCTTTCTTGTCCAGCGACTGCGACAATCGATTCTATAAGAGATGAACACGTGGATGAAGCTCCAAAATCCGCATCCTATAGACCAAGAGAAAATAAATTAGGAATAGCGATGTATTGACACATACGATAAAAAAGAACATAATATACAACATATACAAGCAGATCCACCTGTTTTTGTTGAAGAGCACGTGAAGTCGAGGGAACATTGGGCCTTAGTTTTGCTGGTGTGCTTGATGTTTTCATAGGTAGCTAGAAATATATAATACTTATGACCAGTTCTTATATGAAAAATCAAGGTTTGGATTACATACTATACCCCGTGTTCGGGAGGATATACATTAACTTTGCAAAATGGTTCTATAGCACTTGATCAACATATCGTGCAAAGGAAGTAGTACTCTTATATGGTTAGTTTTGAAGTTATTGACAATTTAAGTTTAATAAATTTAATTGAGTTGTACAGTGAGGAAGACTCTTTATCCTCTCTACAAATGATGACAATGTAAATCTTCTCGGATACCGGTTGTTGCTACCGAAGAAAACATTGTTTAGATACGTCAAGAAGTTTTGAAAGATACATGTTGAATAAGGTAAAGAGTAATACACATAACATAAATTATATCCTAGTATTTTGTTTGTTTGAAAATTGAAAAAAGTTAAAATTCATAAAATTGTATATAAAAAATGATCATTTCAATGGTCTTAACAACATTCTGAAGTCAATGTAGGTATATCGTCCTGAACACGGTGTATATAATACTTATGTCATTATTACATTTTAGCAGTAAACTTACCTGTGTAAAATAACTAAGCATTGTTGCTTTCTTCTTCGTGGCCTTCACCTTCAACTCTCGTATAACATCATTTATATGTTCTATAAACTTTTCTTTATTTTTTAGTTTTTCTTTAGCCGTTTTCCAAATTGCGTTGGCATTTTTTTGACACAGTTGCGCTGGCAAGGTAGCATTAGAGCCTTTATAGGCCAAGAACAACTGATGATACAACTCTCCCTCTTTTGACGACATTACAGTATGAACACTATGAACTCACTTTAATAACACCGACTACAGCAATGTGCTTCTGCATAAACACTAACAAATACTGACAACGAAAACAACATTAAATGCCGTACAATACAATCTAGGGATTCCCCGTGAAATATAAACGAAAAGGTTTGCCAACTTGCGAGAACAAAGTAAAATTGACGACCAGAATATACAATCGAGGGATTCCCCGTAAAACGTAAATGGGTTGCCAACTTGGGAGTTTTAATTCCCTAATTTTTTTTTAATAAAAACAATGTTACGTAACGTGTTGTAAGAAAGACCCCCTCCCGCCCTTGTAACGCATCGTAACGTTTCACGAGACCCCCCCTCCCCCCAAATTGCGTTACGTAATACTTGAACGCTCCCTAATTTATTTTTGTTGTTTTCTTAAATGACTGTTTTCCTTAATGAAAATATTTTGTTTTTGTTGGTTTAAATGGTCGTTAACTAGCTCTGTTGTTTAAACATAGTTTAGTTCAAGATAATTGGGTATTGAGGGGTTTCTGTTAAGTTTTATAAAGAAATTAGCTTTCGTCAGCGGTTACTCCCACTTCCCCAGGGAACTACTTCCCGTAGCCGGATAAAAATGAGCCTATATGTTATTCTGTATTTAAGCTATATTAGTGCCAAGTTTCAGCAAAATCCGTCGAGTAGTTTTTGTGTGAAAGAGTAACAAACATACAGAAACTTTCGCATCTATGCTTAACTAGCTGCCCGCACTCGCTTCGCTTCCTGGAAAGCTCCCGATCGGCGTTGATTTGTATAAAATATAAACTTACTATACACTAAAACCTTCCTCAAGAATTGTTCTATCTATTGTTGAAAACCGAATGAAAATCCGTTCAGTACTTTTCAAGTAAATCGCTAACAGACAGACAGACGCGGCGGGGGACTTTGTTTTATAATAAGTGTAGATGTAAATATAATAAAGCTGAAGAGTTCGTTTGTTTGAACGCGCTAATCTCAGGAACTACTGACCTATGTTAGATAGGTAGCCTATTTATCGAGAAAGGCTATAGTATGCTACTTTTTAACTGGCTGCGCATAGTTGATCCCACGGGAAGCGGGTGAAATCGCTGACCAAAGCTAGTTTAAAATACCTATTAGCAGGATTAGTTTATTTAAACGTGATTATTAAAATTTGATCATAAAAAGAAATTGTATGTAGATTGTAGGTATGTACATACATATACATACTTACCTTCCTTTACGTATAAAAACTTTCTGAATAGCTATTCTAATATCAGTTAATACCATGACTAGACACGTTATGGTGAACCTTCATCACGAACCCATTACACTTTAGAAGTTCGCACAAAGAAAGTGAAATCATATTGAAATTAGCTGCGATAGTAAAAGCATAAAGCGATGGTGTTGCCTAATTACAAATTATATTATTGTGTACGTTTATTTGTCAAACCGTGGTGACATAGTAAAAGTGTAGATTGCTTAATTTTGTTAGGATTAAATTAATAGTAGACTTTTTTCGGTGGGAAATCATCAGATGTCCACTCCCGCTGTGGGTGCAGCGTGAGGGAGTGTCAGACTTTTACTCACCAAAACCCACTGTGTTTCTTCTTGAGCCTTTTGTATACCAGGGCCACGGTAACTCGCGCCAACAATCCCGCAGCCCCGGCAGGCTCTGGCCCTAGTAGGCCAGGGAAATTTAATAGTATACTTGATTAGGTTAAATTAGTGAAGTATCCTGCTTTTAGCAGATTTTAAGAGCTCAGACGTCTCTGGGGGATCATTCTCTAACGCAAAACATCTTTACAACCAAGAAATCTTCGTTGCAACATCTATAAGTGCGCGATCGCAGCGCTTCAACGATGTTGACGGCGCGACATAGAACTAAAATATGGTTCCAAATGTATGAAAAATCATCCTCGCCTTCGACGACAACGACGACTTCGCCTTCGATTTTATCCTTCAAACCGAAAAGCTTGTCATTTGTGAGGTCGTCGTTGTTGTCATCTATGATGTGTCAGTTAGAGAATCGCATGGCAGAACTTAATGACTAGGCACTTTGTGTTCTCAGCGTGTGCTGTAGGTTTACCAACGTAAGTAACAAGCGCTAGGCTAGTCTCAGTTCTCTCAAACCTGATTGTCTGCGTGGAGTTGTAACAACGACAGCTTTCGAGCAGCCAAGGAGTACGACTCAGGTGCATCTTCCAGGCAATGAGGTTTGAGTAAGCCAAACACCAACTGAGAGTGATTATTGAATCATTTATGTAAAACAAAGGACGACTTTTGAAAAATATCTTTGCCCTTGTTATCCGACTGCAAAGAAGGGCATTATTTTGAGGAGGGAAATCTTGAAATCCCTCTCGCTGTGTGTGCAGCGGCAGGGAAAGGTAGGCTGTCATTGACTAAAAACCACCATGTTCTTTCTGGAGCCCTTTGTGTGTTAGGGCCACGATACCTACTTCGAACAATACCTTAAACCAAGTTATCTTGCCCTTACATGAAGGAATTGTTCAAAAGAGTTACCGAGACCCTGGAAGGGAAGAAGGAAAATGAGTGGGTTTTACTAGCACTCCCTTCCGCTCCACACACAGAGGCATTTCATTGAATTAATTCCCAAAAATAAAATTAAGTAATTAATGATTTAACCAGTGTAAGGTCCTTGAACTTAGAGGCGTAAATTACAACCCAGCATGGTACAATAGTAGGCGGGCAGACAGACAGGTAATACAGACCCAACTAGTTTAGTGTATCGTGGGCGTACTGTATGTACAGACAACAGCAGGTCACGGTTCCCAAATCTGTCAAATTTACTTTATGAATATTACCAATCGAACATTAACCTTATACTATTGTGATAAGGTTGAAAATCTTTTGCAGAAATTTGACAGATTGTAGTACCTTGATGTGCTGTCGTCAGTACATGTAATACCTTTGTTTGACAATAACTTATTTAATGTTTAAGCTTCTGTTTATTATGCGTGTTTGCGTGTGTGTTAGGTAGTTTCAACTAGTTAATGAACGCGGTGTTGCCTCTGCTCGGCTTAATATATTAGAAGCCTTATATAATACCTAGTTTTATCTAGGATACTATCTATATACATCTATACTAATATTATAAAGCTGAGGAGTTTGTTTGAACGCGCTAATCTCAGGAACTACTGGTGCGATTTGAAAAATTCTTTCAGTGTTAGATAGCCCATTTATCAAGGAAGGCTATAGGCTAGGCATCAGTAGTTCCTGAGATTAGCGCGTTCAAACAAACTCTTCAGCTTTATAATATTAGTATATGTAGATTATAAAAATATTTTTACAACAAAACAGCTGATCAAGTACCTACCTACCTTTGGACTTTTGAAAACGACACAAGTGAAACCGCGGGAACAGCCACTATAATGTACAAATGATTGAAGGTCAATCCATAGGCATGAAGTATTGTATGGTAGCCATAGTAAAGTAATACCATAGTTCTATAGAAAAAGTGACAGTATGGGAATCGACCATACATTGTGAACTGCTAATTATACCGAAGATATGAAAGTGGTCAGCACTATTTTTGTAACAATTACAAATTACTAACGATTGTATTATGGGGTTTATTATACTTACTGTGGGAAAACACAATAATATTAATCTCCATATCTGTGTATATATTTTTGTAAGAACCCTACAAAGTTACCTATTGCAAGCTTTTCGGCCCAAGTACAGACTTTAGCACATCAACCTACGTCAATCTGTCAAACTTCAATTGATTTTCAATTTCCACAATTATGTTCAATATCATAGATGTTCAATATCAATAGTGAAGGTAACGGAAAGTCAAAGTCAAATTTTTTTATTTCAAGTAGACCTATTACAGGTTCTTATGAAAAGTCAAGCTAGTTGCACGGTTTCAAGGAGTTGGTCTCATGGAGAAGAACCGGCAAGAAACTCCATGGACACTCTTTTAAAATAACTAGGTATCTTGTACAAAATAATTTCAATTTAATGTGAGGATCACGTAGGTCAAAGAGTTGTCAGATGATATTCACATTTTACAAAAGGTTTACAGTTTAAAGGTTTATCTGGAACCTGTTAACCTGGTTATTAATGTTAGGACTGGAAATTTAACAGATTCGGGTAGGTTAACCAGCTGTCTTCTGAACATCGAANTTTACAGTTTAAAGGTTTATCTGGAACCTGTTAACCTGGTTATTAATGTTAGGACTGGAAATTTAACAGATTCGGGTAGGTTAACCAGCTGTCTTCTGAACATCGAATACCTGAATCAGTATACTTACTTAAAACAACAGTTAACTTTGAAAATTTTAAATGAAAATTCTCAGTAAACGGTAGAAATATCTAAGGTTGACGCTTCCCGTGACCAAGTGGCTGGCTATTACCTAGGACAAAGGTTAGGCTTTGCCATCCAGCAAGGCAATGCTGCCAGCCTTTTGGGAGTATAATAAAATTTTATATATTTTAGTAGATTTTTAGTAGTAAGTTTTTAGATTAAAGTAAATATATCTCTTTTAGGTACATATTTCTTTTATAATCTTGTAAAGGGTTGTTTTAAAGAAACTGACGTTAATGTTGTCGCAGCACTTAGGCCTAAATCAGCCGATTATTTTGATCGGGCTCATAAATCAGTGCTTACGTATGGAGAAGAATGCTAGTCTAGTCTATGCGCATATTGCAACGATCCGGTATTCATACTTAGGTGCACGAATTAAATTTGTGGTCCCCTAGATGTAGGTAAAGCAATACAGCGTGAAACGTAGCGAGTTGTAGGTAATTGAGGAAAATTACGATTTAAGGAAAAGATAAGATACCTTACATAGAAAAAAACATAATTTTCCTCAATCTTTTCGTTGTAGCTATCACGTATTCACGTCAAGTAAAGTTCTAAGTTATTGTAGGCAGTACCGGATTAGCCATATAGCAAGAGTAGCAAATGCTACGGACCCCGCGGCTTGGGGGGCCCCGCGGTCAGTGGCGGCGCTAGGCGACGGCGACGTCGGCGACCG
>NWSH02000305.1:6195353-6207013 GCA_002382865.2 Heliothis virescens
TACCAAGGGGTGCCAGTTTGCCCGGGAAACTGGGTTGTGGAGGTCAGACAGTCAGTCGCTCCATGTGGCACACTGGTTCTAAGCTGCATCCGGTTAGACTGGAAGCCGACCCCAACATAGTTGGGAAAAGGCTAGGCAGATGATGAACGCCAGTAGTATTTTTATTCAACTTTTTCACACCATACTTGCATATCCTTTCTAGCGGCGCAAAAACCCCACACGTCAAAGCCCGTTGTTAGAGATACGCCGAAGCCTACGGAACCCGTGTTTGAAGACCCATTGTCTATGTTCGGAGATGATGACTAATATACACAATAGGTGGCGCTTATGGGCACAGGTTTGTTTGTATAGACGATATCAAGTTACCACAATCTGTCAAATTTCTTCAATAGATTTTCTACCTTATCACAATAGTGGAAGGTTAATGTTCGGTTGGCATAATTTGACAGATTCGTATACGTTGACCTGCTGTCGTCTGTACAATAAGCTCGTTTTAACCGACTTCAAAACGAAGGAGGTTCTCATTATTTATTATCTACTAGCTGTTTTTTTGGTTTCGTATGAACTATTTAAAGCACCCGGATAAAATATAGCCTATGTTACTCTGGGATAGAGTAGCTTCCCAACAGTGAAAGAATTTTTCAAATCAATTCAGTAGTTTCTGAGCCTTTAGGGTACATATAAACCAAGAAACAAAAGAAATCCCTCTTTATTATATTAGTATAGACATGTTATTTTGATGTATAAGTTATATTTATAATTATTTTTCATCTTATACATTTGTATAAGTGACAAGAGTCCACTAGACAAGATGTTTTAATAACTAAATTCTATTGGTTCTTTCAAAACTTTTCCGCTTTGGTGAAGCAAATTTTATAATTATTTAAAACTAGCTTCTGCCAGCGGCTTTGCCCGCGAAAAACTTAAAATCCCATTTTTTCCCGTTCCAGTGGGAATTTCGGGAAATCCTTTCTTATCTCGCGTGAGAGTCTTAAGATGAACCTCTGTGCAAAATTTCAGCTTTATAGGTTCACGGGTTTGGGCCCTGCGTTGATGAGTCAGTGAATGAGTCAGGACTTTGATTTTTATATGTATAGATATTATTGTATGTTTGGATGAATTGTGGCCTTTGATCTAAGTACATAGTGCTTGCGTCGTTTATAAATATTTGTGTAAAGTCAAGAGCTTTCAACTTTATATGTACATACTCCACATCAAGCTACGCCCAATCTGTAGAGTCACAATCAACATTGAACCTTATACTGTAGAGATAAAGTTGAAAATCTAATAAAGAAATTTGACCTACCTCAATCTGTCGATTTTCTTCAATAGATTTTCAACCTTATCACAATAGTGGAAGGTTAATGTTCGATTGGTAAAATTTTACAGGTTGCAGTGGATTGATGTGGTAGCGTCCGCATTTTTAGAGGTTGGTTAAGACATAACTATTTAATGAATGTTACATTGAAAACTACATAATATGCATTTAAATTTTGTACCTCCGTGCTTAAAAAAACTAGGAGGCATTGAGAAAAATACATAACCTCTCTTTTGCATCGCGCAATCGGTTAAAAAGGAGGATGTTATTTTTAATTGCAACTGATACGTAAAGGACTATACAATATTTGAATTAGTTTGTCTACATGGCAAATGAATTTTACGCTTTTTAGAAAGCCGACATTTTTTTATATAATATGAATTAGCAAGGGTTATAATACTAACTTTTACTTATTTTAAGTAACTTCTAGCCACAACTCCAGGCACCTGGATAAAAAATAAGCCTTCCTCAATAAGTGGGCTAACGAAAACTGAAAGAAGTATTTCCTGGGATGGCAAACAAACAAACTCTTCAGCTTTATAATATTAGTATAGATTTTGAATACTATACTGGCTAACATAGGCCTAGAATATGAATTAAAGTTATTTTTAAGTGAGCGCCCACTTTGTGCTTCTTTTCCGTACATTCCAATATTATTTATTTGTTAAAACCCAGTTTTGGAGGTTACAGATAAAGTTCTAAATAGCTATATGACAGACTAGCTTCTGCCAGCGGTTTCACCCGCTTTCCCGTGGAAACTACTGCGCACACCCGGATAAAAAGTAGCCTATAGCCTTCCTCGATAAATGGGCTATCTAACACTGAAAGAATTTTCAAATCGGACCTGTAGGTCCTGAGATTAGCGCGTTCAAACAAACTCTTCAGCTTTATAATATTAGTATAGATAATGCCGTAGAAAAGTAGTCAAAATTAAAGACATTTCTAAGGCATTATCTGTCAGATATAACATTTATCTGGAACTTCTAAAACGGGCTCTAAATGTTTATAATTGTGTTGGGCAGAATTTGTCAATATTTTGTAAGGCAGAGTTTTTTATTAGACTATTGGCTATTTTCACATGTTCCAGGTAAAGTACACAATCTGTAAAATTTCTGCGATAGATTTTCAACCTTATCACAATAGTGGAAGGTTAATGTTCGATTGGTAAAATTTGACAGATTCGTATACGTTGACCTGCTGTCTTCTCTGTTAAGTTGCTATGTAACAGATAGTGCCATAAAAATGTTTTTAATTTTGATTACATTTCTGTGGCGTAATCTGTCAGATATCTATCTAGAACTCTATCTGGAACCTGTGAAACTTGCGTAAATGTATGTATTTAGTAATAGAGTTAGGTGATAGAAGTACATTAATATTTATATGTGTATATTTGTCTGATAGAAATGAAATTCATAAAAATTGTTTAAAAATATTATTAATGAAATGTTTTCAGTCACTCAGTTTTCTTAAAATAACTATTTCCTATGATTTTGTATGTTGTCGGTGAATCTTAGCAGTGAATGATGAGTGTACAGGCGCCAGCAGGTCAACCTACCCGAACTTGTCAAAATTTTAGATACCAATCGAACATTAACTTTCCACTATTGTGATAAGGTTGAAAATCTATTGAAGAAATTTTACAGTCAAAGCCGCGCGGATCGATCGATCATAAGGTTAAGCAACGCTTGACGCGGTCGGTCCGTGGATGGGTGACCATCTTGTCATATAAACTGGTGGGTCCGGCTGTCATTTTGAACATCTTTGGCAGTCGTTACGGGTAGTCAGAAGCCCAGAAAGTTGACAACCAGTCTTACCTAGGGTGCCAGGTCAGTCGCTCCATGTAAAACACTGGTTCTCAGCTGCATCCGGTTAGACTGGAAGCCGACCCCAACATAGTTGGGAAAAGGCTAGGCAGATGATGATGAGGTAGGTTGATGTGCTGTCATCTGTACAGACGACAGCAGGTCAAGGTATACGAATCTGTTAAATTTTACCAATGGAACATTAACCTTCCACTATTGTGATAAGGTTGAAAATCTATTGAAGAAATTTGACAGATTGAAGTATGTTGATGTGCTGGCGTCTGTACCATATTTTCTTTTCCAACTGAATAAAATTATGGAGATTAATTTAAAATATAGATACTTACATAATTATGTTTTATTTTGCGATAGATATAGAATATAGAATTAATTGTAAATAATGCTGTTTATATTTGTTGTTTAATTATTGGCTGCGATTTGCTAAATAAAGTGCCTACGGAATTATTCTTATATGGAATGTAATAAATGTTATACCTTTTTATTTTGGACATTTTATTTTAAACCTTGTTGTTACTTTTCCGTTTCATTTTATGCAATTGGGATGCAATAACACGACGTAGTCTGGAAAAGGATGACCCACGCTTACCTGCGATAAATAAGGCCCGGCGCCCGTTATCGGTATCGGCACGAATGAGGATTTTAGGTGGCAAATAGCAATATACATTAACATAATGACAATAAAGTTGAAATTTCCATTTTATATGGTCGTAGTAACAAAAATACCGCTTCGGTATGCTTGAGGCTGCTGTATCGGCAGTCTTAAGAATGCTTCAGGATGCTTCGGCATCCTTCGGTACGCCGCCGGCGCCGAGGCACAACTTGGGGATAGCTTGACAAGGGACGGTGCGGCATGCTAAAGGACGCCTCGTCATTCCTAAGAACGTTGCAGCATGCCAAAGCATAGTTTCCGACAGTGTGCGCTTGCATGTAGGATGCCGAAGGATCCTGTTCCTTGCCGATGCTGGTAATGGGCGCCGGGCCTTAGGCAAAAATGTTGCGCAGCTATTATTTAGCCGCAAAAAGAAATGCTTGCGGCAATATCATACAAGCGCTGCCACAATGCCCTGTGGCCAATGAATGAATAAAATTATTAATACTATGCCAGGATGGCTGGATCACCAAATAGTCGGCTTTCTTCAATAGATATTCAACCTTATTGCAATAGTAAAAGTTTAGTGTGTTTTTTATGCTACCAGAAAAATAATAACCGTATAAATCGACTAAAACATAAAATCGACTATCGCTAAAAACAATGTACTCAGAAATGTCAACCAACTATATGACTGTCAGATTCAAATCTGTCAAAAAAGTAAAACGCGATTGTCGCATGGTGGTCGCTTGTTTTTATAAAAACACAAACTCAAAATGAAAATCCCAGAGAAAACTAAACAAAAGAAAGATAAAATAAAGAAGAAAGAAAAGATTAAACCCAAAAAGGAACATGTTTTAGTTGTAGCGCAAGAGATAAAGTTCGCACGTTTGTTATCGGGCAACGAAAAGAAAACCCGCGACAGAGTGCTGAAATCACTTAAAAAATGGCTTTTGAACTGTTTCGAGAAAGGATACGGTAAGTACAAAGCTTTATTGTATCTGAATTTTGTTTTAAATACTACATTTCATCAAAGAAAACGTATTTTTGACCAAAGTTAGCACATAACCTCAGAAGTTTAAGATACAATATGCGTTGTATAAAATATATGTCTACCACGCTGTTTTTTCGTATCTAGTCGCATATGCTACTGGAAGAAAACCTCTGTGTATTATTTATTGATGCATTTTCAACCCGTTTCACATATAAAGTATTGATTTTAAAGTGATTAAAAGTGACATGCTTGTGATTAAGTTGTAAAGTCTAACAATTAAGTCTGTGTATTGATTCGCGCGCTATTACACTTGTCTAACTCTTAGGGCGTTGTCTCAAGAGCTTAAAAGATTAATTTATTGTCTGTAAGTCCAGTTTATAAGCCTATTTTGACTTTAAGTTCAAACAGTATGTTGTTTTCTGTAATTGAAGGAAAGTTTGTGTTACAAAAGTTTGCATACACGTTTGATATGAATTTACAGAGACAAAATTTAAGTATAACAAGTTGAATTTAACATTTAGTTATATCAAAGAACTGCTAGTTAATAAATAAAGCTTAAAAGTGTTAATATGTTAGTGTACAGACAGCACATCATGTCAAATTTCTGCAATAGATTTTCAACCTTATCACAATGGAGGTAGGTTAATGTTTGATTGGTAAAATTTGACAGATTCATATACGTTGACCTGCTGTCGTCTATAATAACATCATATAATAAGCTTGGTAGATCAGAAAGAGCATATAGCTATGTCAAAGTCCCGGCTGTCATTTGAACATCTTTGGCAGTCATTACGGGTAGTCAGAAACCAGTAAATCTGACAACTGATCTTACCAAAGTATATCAAGTTTCCTGGGTAACTGAGTTGTGGGGGTAAGATAAGCCATGTAAAACAATGATTCTCAGCTGCGACCGGCTAGTCTGGAAGCTGAACCCAACGTAGTTGTGAAAAGGCTAGGCAGATAATCTGAAGCTTGTTGGTGAAATATTTCATTCATTTTGTGCAACAGTTAATAGTGAAATGTTGTTAATTTCCAGAGTTCAAAGAGGATGACTTCATCAGAGTATGGAAGGGCCTGTTCTATGCTGTGTGGATGTCAGACAAGCCACTCATACAGGTAAGCTGTTGTTATTTATGTAGTTGCAAGCTGTATATGTTGTTTATCAAGTTTTATATGTATGAATACTAGAGAGACTTCCCAGAGGGGGATTACATCTTGAAAGCGAATTTGATTTCAACCCATCTGCTCATAGTCTAATGACTGATTGCAAGATATGGACAGAAAAAAAATGTTGAATACTAGGCATTCTCTATGGTTCCCGAGGGAACACTTTCGCATACCTGGATAAAAAGCCCATGTTCTTTCTCCAGCCTTAGGCTAACTGTGTACAGATAGCAGCAGGGCAACCTACTTGAATATATAAAATTTTACCAGTCAACATTTGACAGATTGAAGTTGGTTAATGTACTGGTATCTGTACAGACGACAGCACATCAAGTTACCACAATCTGGCAAATTTCTGCAATTGATTTTCAACTTTATCGCAATAGTGGAAGGTTAATATTTGATTGGTAAAATTTGACAGATACGTTACCCTGTTGTCGTCTGTACAAAATTTCATTTAAATTGGTTCAGTAGTTTTGTTGTGACAGCACGACAGACAGAGTAACTTTCGAATCTATAACATAAATAACAATTGATGTTCAGGAGGAGCTATGCGAGAACATATCAGCGATCCTGGACGTGTTCCCGGCGCAGCAGCTGCGGCACGCGCTGCTCATGTACAAGGCGGGGCTCCGCGTGCTGGCTACTGAGTGGTACGGACTCGACCAGCATCGCACTGACAAGTTTCTTATGGTATGTAGTGGTTAATTTACCAGCAACTCGAGTATGAGTGTGGGTTCAGCTCCAGGTCAGGCAAATACCTGTTAAAATATAAGTTAATTTTGTACTTTCTAAGCATATCTTGAGTCACCAATGACTGAAATCTGGATTGAAAGTGCCAATCCACCTTGAGCACACGTGGTGATTAACGCTCAATCCTTCTCTGTGTGAGAGGAGGCCGCAGCCCTGCATTGGGAAATTTTTTTTTTTGGCTTCTGTAAACTTAAGTTCCTTTGGGACGTTTCCTTTTATTCAGCCTATACTGTCCCACTGCTGGACCTCTCACAAGGCTTTCCATCTCTATCATGAGCTTTTTGTGTGATATCATAATATAGTATGTGTGTAACATTGCAGTTGGTCCGTCGCTACCTGCGCGCGAGCCTGCGCTGCCTGCTGCGCAGCGGGTGGAGTGAGCACAGCTGTCAGATGTACGCCAATGTACTGGCCGGGAGTGACGGTCAGATTTTACTTTTACACTTTTGTCTTCTAACTAAAAAAATAGCTGTCACCATAAGAGCCACAAACGGCTGAATACAGAAACGCCACTTAATTTTAAAGATAAATCAAACATAAACTTTTCTATGGCAGTATCTATCAGAAAGCTATCTAGAATTTATCTGAAACCTGTGAAACCGGCCATTATAGTTTAAGTATTTACAAATGACTGTAAAAATCACTGTTTAGGGATTCGAGGTGGTGGGTGAATCCCTAATTTGAGTTCTGCCTCTTCTGGTTGAGGGTTCAGGGGTTGAGTGAAACCAAGGTGTTTGGATACCGGATATATTTCGCGTAGACCCCTGAGAGAACCTTTCACTCGGACCAGTGCGCAGTAACTGTCCGTTCCGTGCATACTTCACGCTCACATACGATTTAGCTTACCTTGCACTCTGATATTCGTACTTACATGTGTCCCTACAACTGCATTCCACAAATACTTTAGTGTTAGTTTGTTATATATTGCAGGTATATTCGCGCTGAAGACTCCGCACTACGCGCGCAATGCCATGTCTATGTTGCTACATATTGTAGACTGCTACTTAGAGGAAATCGCTAAGGTATAGTTATTATTTAATTAGGATCATTTTCACAGTAAATGTTCACTGCTGGACTTGTTTTCCCCAAGGTGGGGAACATTTGCCCAGACTTATCGCGCTGGGCATGTGTGTGGGATATTGCTTGGCTTTGACAATGTAAAAACTATAGGTCTATATTGAATCAACTAGCTTCTGCCAGCGGCTTCGCCCGCGTAAAACTTAAAATCCCGTTTTTTCCCGTTCCCGTGGGAATTTCGGGAAATCCTTTCTTAGTGCTCCCCTACATATCCCAAGGAACCTACATTCCAAATTTCAGCTGTCTACGACCAGTAGTTTCGACTGTGCGTTGTCTGTCAGTCAGTCACTCAGTAACGGAAGAGTTTTATATATGTCACCGGGTGAAATAACAAGAATCGTAAGTTTATAAATGTTCCTAAGGAAATTGATAAACTTGTAAGATTCTAACTGGAGAAATTTTATTATTTTCGTTCACAGTTTTTCGTAAATTGATAAACTTACTGATCACTCGTAAAATAATATACGTAAGCACTACGCTAATGATTGAGTTGTTTGACTGTCACGCTGTTACTTCTCCTTCCTCGCGGCCAGCCATTGAAGTCTATGGACACAAGCAAGTGCCGCTTGAACATTGAGACCAATACAGAGAGCAGTGTGTTTTTTACGTATTTCAAAGATGCGTATAATTAAAAGAGCTTCTGTGATTGGTCAACCATTTAGAATCTTAACGTATAGATATCCGTTAGTTATAAAATTTACCGTTGTGTACGTCGGAGAATGAATAAGAATTTACGAAATAGGACTGTAAAATCCAAATACCATTTATCTTCACGTTTAGAATCCTACGAATTTATAAATTTCCCTAGGAAATTATAAATTATACGGATCTTGTATTTTTCCGGTGAATAAACATCGTAAAGAAAGAGGGTACGAGTAGACTGAGCGCGATTCTTTGAGCAGTTTTAGGTCAAGTCATAAAAATCTAATTATCAAAATGTATCTCAGTACCTACAATATTTGTAACGAACAGACAGGCAAATCATACTTATAAATAATCTGCAGAGAGGTCAATACTGTACAAGAAATTATTTCAAATAACTATATGGGGTGATTAGGGATCGATACCTGATGTCAAAAATGCATCAGTAGACATTTTTGTCTGTCTGTATAACGTTTTGAACAAAACTACTCAGACAGATTTACACGAAACTTGTACAATTATTATTCTACTCCGAGGTGGTTTAGTTACTTTCATCAACGCTATAATCAATGGAGCAGAGACTGAAGGGAACGATCTTTGATTATTGACACCCGTTTCGCTGGCATAACGACATTTTCCGCGCCGAAAGTCGCTAACAGAAGCTAGTAGTGTACATATAAATGCGCGAGCGAAAGCGACGCGGGAAAATTTTTATCAGTTCGAGGACCATAATGTAACCTCTTGATTTGTCTCATCTTTTTGTATATGATATTGTATTATAATTACGTTATATACATGAATTTCGCTGTTCGATTCTTATTGATAAAAAAATGAATCAATTGTCATTTTTTTGTAGCAAGACCGGTAGATGTAATAGAACGGAGTAACTTGTCTCAAGAATCGAGCAAAGCTCATGAGGAGACGAATCGTATAAGTAGTTGATATTGATTTTTCCTTTTATTTTTTCATATCATAGTAATTTATTATAATTCGATTTCTATCTTTGATCTTATTGTGAGATGTAAGTTACGAATTTTACGTTTGTTTTTTCATTTGATTATGTAGTTTCTATTTAGTAATTTAAGTTTAGAATAAAATAATGTTTTAGAGAATAAAGAATTTGTCTTGTTTTTAATATTTTTTTTTGTTTTGTTGTGGAATTTTTTTTAAAATTCATTGAATTTTTTTTTTTTGATTTTGATTATAATTATTGTATTGATATTCTTTTATATTTATTTTCTTTATTTTATTATATTTTGATTTATAATTGTCTTTGGATTAAGAAGTATGATTTTTGGTTGAATTAATTTTATTATATATTTATTTTTGTAATTTCAATTTATTCTGGATTTTTTTTTATTATTTTTGTTTTTTTATATTTGTGTTTTATCTTGTTTTTCTTATTTTTTATAAAATCTATTTTTTTATTTATATTCCTCTATTTGTTTGTTTGTGAAAAAAAAAGGGGATACAATCCTAAGCGGACGCGCGAGTGAATACCGTCTTGAGGAATGCAGTAAACTAAATACTTATCATAAAAACCTTTCCCTGATCACTCTCATCTTATTATAAAAACCGCACTAGAATACCGTTGCGCAGTTTTTACAAGATTTAAGCATACATACATACAGACCGCGGGAAGCGAGTTTGTTTTTATACTATGTAGTGATAGTGACTAAAGTGTATAATTTAATTTCACCTTTCGGATGACTACTAGCTAACAAGCGACTTGTATTGTTGAATTGCATAACTGATAGAAAAAAACGATTATTCTTCGGTCAAACCTATTCGTCTAACCCAGGATCGGCACCTGCGGCTCGCGAGCCATGACATGCGGCTCTTTTGGATGAGGAAGCTGTAGCTGCAGGCTCTTTAGTTCCATATCACAAATATTATTTATTTTTATAAAATAAAAACCATATGAAAGACTTTCTCAAAACGATTAACAAAGATTCGGAAGTAGTTCACCATTTCTATCTCTCAGCCACTTTTACGCTTTGATTTACTGAGGAGGCTCGCAGAACAAACTAGTTACCATATTTAATTTATTCGTTTCGCCGTCATTCCTGGTTTAGGTTGCCGACCCTGACAATTCGGGAGAAAGGCTAGGCAGCCTGAATAATGAATTTTACTATTTTAACATTTATTAAATTTTATTTTAAAATTAGACCATTATCCACAGTTCCGGTTAGCCAGACAGTTTCCGCTGAGAGCAGATTTTCTTAAAGTTGAAATTTATCCAAAATCTATTTGAGAAGCATCGATGATGGCAAGATAGAATATCCGGTTATAGTTCAGACTAATCGAAGCTCGAAATATGCGGCTAATGCTTAACTACGAACACAATACAGAGAAAAGGACCGTGAGCCTAAACGCTGAAAGGTTGACTACTTCAATTTCTATGTGTGTGATTATTTATTCGTCATTCATTTTATTAACATAAAACTTGATTCAAATTTTTAATCCGGCCCACTTGAATTTATACGACTTTTTCACTGCGAAGTAAAGACCCTCTCTGCCAAGGGCGGTTTTTCAGGTGAGGGTTCTTAATGGTGATCAAAAATGGAATTTTATTAGTTTATTTTTTTGTTCAGTTTTTTTGTTATTTTTTTTATTTTTATTTGGATTTTTTATAGATTTTATTATAGGTTATTATTTTTATTTATAGTTTATTTTATTTTTTTTTTTTAATAATAATTATTATATTTATTATTTTCTTTATTTATATATTTATTTACGATTCATTTTTCTTAATTATTATATTATAGTTTATATTTTATTGATTTTATAGTTTTTATTTTTTTTTTTTTAAATCTATTTTTTTTCTTTATTATGTTTTTATTATTTTTATTTGATGAATTTGCATTTGTATATACTTGAATTTTTATTTTTTTTTTTTTATTGTTTTTATTTTTGTAAGAATTTTTATGGATTATAATGATATTGAATTAGATTTATTTTTATTTAGCGTTTAAGCGAAAATATTTTTTATTGTTTGTTTTTCATTTATTTTAAAAATTATGTTTTTTTATTATAATTGTTTTTTTATATTTATTTTTTATTCTATTACTAGGATTTGATTATATATATGAATTTTTTCTGAATTTATTTTTTTTTTATGATAAATCGTTATAATAGTATTATTGATTTTTTTATAATTTGTTGTAATTTCATTTATTTTATGATTATTTTTTGATTTGATTATTTTTAATTTTGATTTTTTATTTTTATTTGATTTTTTTATTTTATATCTTATATAGATTATTAGTTACTTTATATTTTTTTTTGATTACTTTTATA
>NWSH02000305.1:6207038-6227644 GCA_002382865.2 Heliothis virescens
TTTACACGTCGAGCTGAAAAAATTTCGCGCTCGCTTCGCTCGCGCATTCATACTACGTTTCTATGTATTTCTTCATGTATACATTATCAAAATAAAATTATGTATTGGTGTATGTGGACCACAACTGTATGACCAACCCCCCGCCCCCCCTAGCACAAAAGCTGGATCCACCCTTGGCTTCGCGAACTTATGTCGCATGTCGCCGACGTACACATTTGGTCTAGCGCCGCCACTGTTTGTGGCTCTTTGAAAACTTAAAAATGTTGTAAATTGTAACTTTTGGCTCTTTTGACTCAAAAGGTTGCCGACCCCTGGTCTAACCGATTATTTAACAGGACTTCATACTTTATAGTTTTGTTACATAATTTATGGTAAAATCTAAGCATAGATATTGTTTGTGATAGCCTAATGGAAGTGTCGGAATTACCGCGCTAACCACGACTAGCTGAGGTTGTGGTTTGATGCAACACCGACAGCAATTTGTGTTACAATGTAATGTGTTGATGTAGCAGATATTCTGACTTCTGTAATATCCGAATTCAGCATCGTACAAACATACCAGTACTAAATACCTAAACTCAAGATTCCTCCTTATACTGTTTATTTTAACTATTTTTTTAGACTAAGTGACTCATCCATGCAAAGATTATTTTGTTTGTTCATACCCCAAAGGCTCCAAAACTTCTTAACCGATTAGAAAAATTGAGTTATTGTTGGGAAGATACATTACGCTATCCTTGTATGACATACGCCATATTTCATCCGGGTACAGAAACAGCTTAGTAGAGTATATTCTAAAAAGTTACAATGTTTGCTGACCATTAAAACTCCTATAAAGCACTCGTCCAAAAGCCACTCCAATATCAAAATACCCAGTAAAACATTGACATACATTGCAACTCCTTAACTAATAAAACAAACAGTGCGTTCAACAAAGTTATTTAATTTCAGTCTCCTGAATGCAAGTGCATACACACATACACTAAAACAAATGTATAATCCTTGCTACACACACATTGAAAGCCTGAAGTTGAAAGTCAAACTGCTGAAACTGCTGAAAACGATCCCAACGCGGCTTCGAGCAAACATGTCGGATGTCCGCCGACCTATACTTTGTACGTAATTGTTCTTTTAGCTGTGAGAGTATTAATTAGACAAGCCATTAATAGACATTTTCCATAAAATCTTATTTCACTCTGGTATTTTAAATACAGGGATACCAAAGTAAGTTTTCTGAAAAGCATAACTTGTCAAGAAAAATAAGTTCCACGTAACTATTGGTATTTATAAAAGTTTCGGAAAGGCGTCTCAGTTTCCGTGCAAACGCAATTGTGCCAATACACCTGAATTTTGATTGACGCATGATTATACCCGAAGTCTTAAAATAAAACATTTTGGGATTACTAAAACTGCTATTTAAATACCTTTATGACTCTCTGGAAAAGCTAGAAAGCTAGCCTTTTCAGTTACCATGTAAATTCTTTACAACATAAAATAAACTGACCAAAACTACCACAGCGAAACTTAGCATTTTCTCATTCATACTCCACTACGTAAGGCGTGCCTCTTGGAACATCCACGCTCACAAAGTAGACTATTAACATCGTTCTAGTACGTCTGACCTCCGGTCGTAATAGCCTGGCTAATTGGCGGCCATACCGACATCCATACTATTCAGTAAAGTGGAAATCAAAATTGCGAGGAAAAAACTAGAGGAAAATGGAATCAATTTGCATTTTTCTGATGTTTTCTTTTGTTTTTTTCTATCTATATGGAAGTATCTACGTGGTACTGTTTTAAAAATTTTATTAGGAAGAGATTAACATGTAATCTTTATATTGAGAGTTATCAACAAACAAAAAACAATTAACGTATAAGGTACAGCTCGTATGTCAAATTAATTGAGAGAGATCATTAACGGGCGTTCTGATCTTCTCTTCTTGAAAGTTCTAAAAAGCTATGAAATAAAAATAAAAATATTTTTTTTCATTAAGTTCCAAATCGTACCAATTTTAAAAAAGTCGTGAAGCCTCCCGGTATTAAGAGTAATACCAAGATTCAATATCCTAATGGTAGGTACACAAGATACCTGTCACCCGACACACGACTCCCATTTGTCATAGTTTATTGGCTTCAAAAGTCCCTTATGTCACGTCATAAAGTACCACGGAAACTTCTGATCCCTATATTTTATCCATGAAATATAGCCCGTCGTATCCTTCCGCAAAAAGGTGAACTTTAGAAGCTTATCATATTTTTACTATACTAGATACTGTTCATGACTTTGCCCATGTCGGTTAGACTGAATGTCAGATTTTCTGGCATCTAAGTATTCGTAACGACTGCCAGAGATGTTCAAATGACAGCCGGGACCCATCAGTTTATCGTGCCTTCCGAAACACGGAAGAACTCGTCAGGCCAAGATGGACCGACCGCGCCAAGCGTTGCTTTACCGCTTTATCAGGAATATGAGAATCCTGTTAAAATAAGGCAGACACTACAGTAATTTTCAAATGAGTCTAACAAAAAATCAAATCATCTGCCTAGCCTTTTCCCAACTATGTTGGAGTCAGCTTCCAGTCTAACCGGATGCAGCTGAGTACCAGTGTGCCACATGGAGATACTGTTTACAATATAACGAGTATAATATTAATATGATTGTATTTGTGACAGATGGGCTGTCCGGAAGGTGGTCCTGAGGCGTTGGAGCTGGTCACCGACTCAGAGGATGATGATGAGCAGAACGGTGATGAGAACACTGACACGGAAGATGAAAGGTAATGTTGATTTGTAGAAAAATCGGCAAAGTGTGAGACGGATTTGCGCATGAAGCATTCCACACTAATATTTATAGAACGACAAAAATTCATGTTTATAGTATGGATTTCATCAAAAAACTTTCTGTAATTCTAGTTGTCCGTATTTTTTGGCGAAATATATTATCTGTGAAAATTTCATCTGTCTACCTATCATGGTTCGTGAGATATAGCAAAGTGACTGTCGGATCCATGAAACACCTAAAAAAATAGTGTGAATTGATTATCTCTTCATTTTTGGAAGCTACAATAATAACCAATATTATCGAAATCAGAAATGGTACTTTGTCACACAATAAAAAAACTGCTGAAATTGATAAAATAAGTTTTTTTTATTAATTTTTATTCCGCAGTACCTCCAAGCCGCTGGACCCCCGAGCAGGGCGCGTGGACGTGGAGCTGTCGCCGCTGCCGGTGCCGGCCGCACAGCTGGCCGCGCTGCTGCGACAGCTGCTGGCCAAAGCCTCCTCCACCACCCACAGGAGGGTCAGGATCTGTCTGCAGCGGTATGTTTATATCTTTTTCATCAATCCCTACTTAATATTATAAATGCGAAAGTAACCCTGTCTGTCTGTTACCCTTTCACGCCTAAACCAGTTAGCCGATTTTGATGAAATTTGGTACAGAGATAGAATAGATCCTGAAGAAGAACATAGGCTTTTTATCCGGGTACGGGAAATAGTTCCCTCGGGAAGTGGGCGAAACCGCTGGCAGAAACTAGTACAATTATAATTATGCGTAGACTCTCTCATTTCATTATTCATATGTATAGAAAGTATTTTTAGGATCAGAAGCCGGATTTTATTAAAAAAAAAGCAATTTTTTTTAAACTTTCGCGATTTGTACACATATTTTAGACAACAACCCAGGTCTTACTCGCGATCAAAAGAGGAGAAAAGAGGTATCGTAAAACCTTTAATAGTTTGATCGCGAGTAAGACCCGGGTCGTTGTCTAAAAAACAAATTATCAACACAACATACAATCAATTTATTCTTATGAATTATTTAAAATTACAATTAAATGAAAACTAGAATCGCTAATCACAAACAGCCGTTAATTTAAAATAATAATCACAAATCAACTCAATAATTACAAAAAGAAATGACTCACTGCAAATAGCGCCGACACCTTACGTCCTTCCTGTGCGAAAGCCAACCGACAAATGACCCGTCCGGCGACCTACCCGCACTTATATAAGTTCGTGAAGTGACGTCACCAAATGCAGTAAACAAGTCCTAATTATCCTAACAGTATTATCTCATAATTCATAGTTTCATATTAAATCTTGCTAAGACAACCACATAAAGTTTGCCCTGTGAAAAAGATATGACCAGATTTCACATAGAGCTAAGTTTCTGAATCTACACGGCGTAATTCTACCGATACTAATTTCACAAATTCTACATATTAGTACAAATGTGTGTGTCCTTGCGCTTCGCTTGGTTCACCTTGGCGGGGACACTGCCGTGCTCCAGATAAAGACTGATATTGCATTTTGTCCGGGAACATGAGGAAGTTTCCCTAGAACGCGGGTGAAACTGCGGGAAAACAGATAGTTGTTTGTATATATGTTTTAAATTTTAGTTTTTTACTAGGATAGTTTTTAGTTTCATTGTAAATTAACTGAGTAAATAAAAATTACACCTTCATCAGTCTAGAATGTAAAAAATATATAAATAAATGGAAACAATAATAATAGAAATATTTTGTTGTTGAATATTCCAGTTTCGAGCAGCTATCTCGTGACGAGTACCCCCTGCGCGTGCGCACGCCCGACGCAGAAGACTCTGCTCCTCCACTCAAACACAAGAAATCTGCGCACTCACTACACGCACTCGAGAAGAAACTACTCGCCGCCAGCGACGAACTGGCTTTACGAGGTTTGAGCTATATACACCGTCATCTGCCTAGCGTCTTCCCAACTATGTTGGTGTCGGCTTCCAGTCTAACCGGATACAGCTGAGTACCAGTGTGCCACATGGAGCGACTGCCTGTCTGACCTCCACAACCCAGTTACCCGGGCAACATAACTCAAACTCAAAAATGTTTATCCAAATAACACTCATAAATTAGCACTTTTCGAAAATCAGAATATAAGACAGTCCCCAAACGCCCCGCCCTTCGCCACTTCCTATATCTTCTTCCCCAGCTTTAACAAAACAACTTGGAAGACTGGTTGTCAGACTTTTTAGTGTCTGACTACCTGTAACGAATGCCAAAGATGTTCAAATGACAGTTGAGACCCATTGATTTATCGTGCCTTCCGAAACACCAAAGAATTTGTCTTGCCAAAATGGTCACCCAGCTACGGATTGCACATGCATTACATTGCACTGAGTTGCAGACATGAATGCAGTAATAACTTTCAAAGCTTCGCAATTTTGTAGTGTAATACATTGGCTGAACACAACGGATCCACCGGTTACACTAACACCTACTATACGGCTAAAATAGGAACGATGGCAAGTTGCTAGTGCATTAATGAACCCGGATCGTATTTATACTCAAACCGTTTATTGCATTCCATAATGTACATAAGGTGGAAATATTAGGTATAGTTGTCACAATTATGGACCCTGATGGGCACAGCAAGATAGTTTGTAGAAGAGAGGAAGGCGTTTCATAAAGAAAGAACTTATTTATCTTTTATATATTATCTAAACCTATAATATTTTTATTCTTAGGTATTTAAGCTGTATTAATATCTACTAATACATAACATCTGTGTGTAGGTCTGAGCCGCAAGCACCGCAAGCGGCTGCTGGCGAAGACTCGCGCCGGCAACAGCATCGTGGAGGAAGTCGACGCCGCCAGGCAGACGCTCTCCACTGAAGCCACTGTGAGTACCATTCTATCAATAATATCCTTCTGCCTAGTCTTTTTACAACTATTTTAGGGTCAGCTTTCTACTGACTAAAACCTATTTTTGTTTCTCCTGCAGCCCTTTGCGTTCACACGCCAGCATAACAAATAATATTCTAGATAGCTATTTGACAAACAATGCCATAGATATTTTTTTATTTTTGCTACTATTCTATAGCATTATCTGTAGGATGTGAGATGTATCTAAAACGTTAAATGGAACCTGTGAAACTGGCCGTTAAAATCCTTGTTTCCTACCGTCCGAGGTCATTAAGAGTATTTGAATTTTAATCTATCCCTCTATTTCACAGAACAACGGTTGGCAAGTAGAAACAGCGGAACCGGAAGCCAAAAAACCTAAGCAAGCAAACAAGGAAAACAAGAAACGCAACAACGACAATAAAGTCGCAGTCGCAACTAAAAAACGCAAAGTCGACGTCAAAGTGAACGGAGACGCGACAGACACTAGTATTACAGTTGAACATATTGAAACAGGTGCAAAGAATAATAAAAATGTAGCTAATAAGTTAGATAATGCTAAAGTTAAGAAAAATCTAGAAAATGGCGACAAAAATAAAGCTAAACTTAGTAAAAAATCTAAAGATAATGTACCAAAAGTTATCGAAAACGGTGTACAGAGTAATACAATTAAACCTAAAGTTATACCTGTAGACAATAAGCCTAACGGAGTAGATAATAAAAATAATAAAAAACAACAGAAAAATATCGAAAAACCCACACAGAACGGCAAAAACAAAAAACAAGAAAATTCTACAAAAGTAGAAAATATTACAAAAAACAAAAGCCCAACACTAGTAGTGAATAAAGTTAAACAATTTCAAAAACAGACGAAAAAAACGGAAAATGTAAAGTCCAACCATTTTGATACGCCGAAAAAGGTGAAATTTGCGCTAAAGAATAACTCTATGCAGCAACCTGTAGACTATTATAAGAGCGTCCGGCAGAGCCCCAGTATACCTTTCGACAGCTCGAAAATGCCCAGTAAGACTAACCTAAAACCTTCCACACCATCCCCTATTAATCCATTTTTCAAAAAGAAACTACGACTCAAAAAATAATAGAAAAAACTAGTTTTATTTACCTATTAAAGTTACTGGTTTAACGCGGGTTTGCTCGCGTCCCGAGGAAACTTCTTCCTGCATCCGAATAAAATATGTTTTGTAACGTTTTCGTTGGCTTATTTTTTCCCGACATCTTCAACAAATATCCTTAATGTACACAGAAATAATTGCAATAACTTAACAAATTGTATACTAAAACTGCCCTCGATAATCACGCTAACAAAACTGCTTGAAAATCGGTGCAGTAGTTTATGAGTTTATCGCGAACAGACAGATAACTTGACAAATTAGTTTTATAATAAGGAGAGTAGTTAATAGCATAATCGGTTTCAACATTAAACGGTTTGGCAGACAGACAGAACTGTATTTTAAATAAGGTGTAGGAATCATGAGATATAGAACTTGATATGAAAAGAGATTTATGGTTTAATTTATTTGGATTTATGGTTTATTCTTTTCGAAATAAATAAAATTCAAATTGTAATCCATTTAGACAAAAGTATTTCATATAGGATCATAACATTTAGAAAAGCTAGTTTAGACGTATGTAAACACACTATAGATTCAACGTTGATAATAATTTTCAAAATATACACGTAAAATTATAATTTTTGGCTGTTGATACAATATTTTTGTTAATAAAGCTTAATAGTAAGATATCTTATTTTAAAAGTTGTAATTAAGTTGTTATTTAACAAGACAAGTACAGTGACACGTATTGCAATGTGATAAGGTTGAAATTAGCTAATGTTTGTTTATTGATGTTAACTTTGTATAAAACTCAGTGAATTCGTTTGTTCGTCTGATCAACTTGTTGTTCGTTATCTGACAGTTAAAGATGTATCGGTTACATGATGTATTGTATTTTTCAATAAATTGAATAAATATGAAGTTTTTAAATTTGGTTATTTTTTTTCAAGTAGCTTTAGTCAATTCCTAACCTCACCAACAGTGCTTAACCCCACCCATCCAAATAGCAACCTCGACAGTTGTTGCTTAACCCCACCCATCCAAATAGCAACCTCGGCAAGTGTTGCTTAACCCCACCCATCCAAATTGCAACCTCGACAGATGTTGCTTAACCCCACCCATCCAAATTGCAACCTCGACAGTTGTTGCTTAACCCCACCCATCCAAATAGCAACCTCGACAGTTGTTGCTTAACCCCACCCATCCAATTTGCAACCTCGACAGTTGTTGCTTAACCCCACCCATCCAAATTGCGACCTCGACAGATGTTGCTTAACCCCACCCATCTACATTGCAACCTCGACAGATGTTGCTTAAACCCACCCATCCAAATAGCAACCTCAGCAAGTGTTGCTTAACCCCACCCATCCAAATAGCAACCTCGACAGTTGTTGCTTAACCCCACCCATCCAAATTGTGACCTGGGCTAGTGTTGCTTAACCCACCCATCCAAATTGCAACCTCGACTGTTGTTGCTTAACCCCACCCATCCAAATAGCAACCTCGACAGTGGTTGCTTAACCCCACCCGTGTCGTGTGGGAATTATCTGTGTTTGTGTCTAAATGTGGTAAACCCAGTTCGTTGCACTAGGACCTAGGTAAGTACATTTTCCTTATTAATCCTTTCCCGGATTTTAAATAAAAGGCATATTGCAGTTCTTAGAAGTATAATATCCACACTGCAACTATTATACAATAGTATTTATAGTATAAACTATAAACTAACTTCAGCTAGGGGTTTTACTTGCTTCATGACGGAGCTACTTCCCGCACCCGGATAAGAACTAGCCTGTTCAAGCCATGTGATTGCCAAGTTTCATGAAAATCCGTTCAGTTGTTTGCGCGTAAGATATAACACATAGTATCGTCTTCATATGTAGTGTGGTGACGGTTTTCCTCTAGACTCCGCATATCTTTCGGCTGGAAGTACCCCACCACGACGCGTGCAGACAGACAGACATATTCATTTGATTTCCTCGTAATGTTGCTCAATTTCCTCGTATTTATGTTGTTCTATTTCCCGAATTTCCGCGTCACATTCCTTGCGAAACAGAAGGTTGACGTAGAATCTATTTGTTAACTGAAAAAGGAAAATTTTAATAGGTTAAGATATTTTTAAGTAGGTACCTAGCTAGGTGGTAAATGACTCGAAAATGCGACAGGTACAATGTTCATCTTTTCTGTGGTGAATTGTATCTAATTAAGTTTGTTATTTTCTCAAGATTATTTTCCAATGTGGTGTGATAAGAAACAGTGATCCTTTAACCAAAATTCCATAGGTAGAGATTTTTTATATAGTCACAGACTTACGTAATTAATTCTCGGTTGATATATCCCGGCGTCACATTTGCATACTTTCCGAGCTCCAACAACCAGCATGATGAGCCCCGCGGTGCATACAACTGATATTATCACTGTAGTCGCATCTGAAACTTTTCGAAACATATTATAAGGAGGTCTGAGGCACAATAAAGGCCTTTCTTTGTATTAAAATTAGAAGGATTTATTGATGTTTTGGAAGAAGATCAGAAGAGCTCGTGGCTAAGTCAAAGCCGCGCGGATCGATCGATCATAAGGTTAAGCAACGCTTGGCGCGTCGTCCGTAATGTACCCATCTTGTTCGTAACGAGTTGCTGTCCGGGTGTGGTTCGAGAGGCACGAGTAAGAAAGCTGTGCTCCCGGCTGGTCATGGTGAGGTACGATTCTTTGCGAGTCGGTGCGGTAGTCAGAGCCGAGAAAGTCGTGAGCGAAGCCGATGCGTTAGCGTGGTGCGCGCGCGGGGTACTGGGTTTTGGAGGTCAGACAGGCAGTCGCTCCATGTAAAACACTGGTTCTCAGCTGCATCCGGTTAGACTGGAAGCCGACCCCAACATAGTTGGGAAAAGGCTAGGCAGATGAGATGATTGATGTTTTGGAAGGCATGATAAACTATGTTCGTCGTTACGGGTATAAGAGGCAAGAAAGTCGGACAACCAGTCTTAACAAGTCGGGTTGCCTGAGTAACTGGGTTGTGGAGGTCAGACAGGCAGTCCCTTTATGTAAGACACTGGTTCCCAGCTGCATCCAGTTAGACTGGAAGCCGACCCCAACATAGTTGGGAAAAGACTAGGCAGATGGATGATCAGCATGTCTGATGGTAACACTAGGAAGTGGTGAATGGGGGGCGCTTTTGGAGGTGCTGTCTTTTGTAAAATTTGACGTGAAAAAGTGCTAATCTAATTAGCCTACTTTCAATAAATGTTTTTGACTTTGACTTTGATGGCGAATTTTTACATATTTTGCATATATAATGTAACTAAATAAAAGTAGATACATATCAGAAGTTTCTTAATTAAGGTTCCTAATTAATTCTCAGAAACTTTAATTACTAGACTGGATACTTATTTTGTCAGAGGAACCTTCAACCTACCGGTATTCTTTGGGAGTCGTAAGTTATCAGGCGCACTAGTTAAAGTTTCTATTTGTTCAGGATACCTGAGGGTTGTCAACTCTGCAACAAGAACAAAATCATTATTGAGATTATCATTTTTGTACTGTTTTCCATCAGACACAACGCGGAGCCAGGTTTGGCGCCAAGAGGGAGTCACAAAAAGTTTTCATTACATTCCGTCATTTGATCGTAGTAGTAGGTAGTCTAGTTTTCCTCTACTATTTTGCATATGTATTCAAAAACTTGTATCGCAAGGTAACCTATTTTGGCAGCAGTTACGTACCGTTACTGGAACTTGGTGGGTGAGGGCGCCAGGTATCAGGTGCACCAGGTAATGGTTTTCTCTGCTTAGGATACCTGGGGGTTTTGAATTCTGCAACACGAACAACATAATTATTGATATTATCATTTTCGTTGCGGTTTTCGTCAGCTAAGTACACAAAAGCGGGGTGTAGGGAATAGAGAGTGTGCATGCCTTGCACACTGTAAGTACCTACTATGATCTACTCTGCGCACTTGGGTCCTGCCACCCTTTGTAGGTCGTGGACGTGGCCGGACACTGGCCTGGTAGAGAGTAGGCATTACGATGCTCCTCAGCTCCTCAATCGGCTCGTCTTTCATATCCACCACAACTGTGCACGGCAACTCTCGAAGACACGCATCTGGAAACAGACAATCATAAACACTTCGAGTTTGGTCCCGCAACGGATTGATCATATATCTAAAGCATAGCTAGGCGGTCATTTTATTTTGCTATTCAGAAATCCGACACTACCGTGCTTGGTCCGAAGCGTGCTTGGTGCGATTCCACATTCACAAAACGCGTGCCGATGCGAATCCACAGCTAGCATGTTGCGCACAAAGGTTGCAATTTTGCGGACATTTTAGAAATGTTCGCACGCAGTGGCGTAGCTACGAAGGGGTTAGCCGGGGCAGTGCCCCGGGGCCCCCAAGTTCAGAGGGCCCTTACCTGACTTTGAAAACTAAAAAAAAGCTCGCTCTGTTCGCGCATGTTACATATCAGTTTCCTTTTTTCTTTAAGGGGCCTCATTTTCTATTTGCCCCGGGGCAACCCGCAGCCCGCAGTTACCTAGCTACGCTACTCTTCGCACGCAATGTGTTCGGTTTGAAGAGTAGAAACCATACCTTTCACTGAACTCCTCGGTCTACCGGCAATGCCTTCAGCCAGTGTCTTTCTGATACAAGAGCCTTCTATACACATTCTAACGTAAACGTATGTTGCCGTTTCAGACAGTAACGCCATTTTAATCACATAATATTGTTGTCGTGCGTTTTGCAGGTACGGTACTACCGGTACCGGTAATACTCGTTCGGGAGAAACTGAAAAAAATAATAATATACAAGTTTTAATCTACAGAGAAGATTTTCTACTTAGTATTTTTAAATAAAACACGAAATTGTACGCGCCCCTATTTGAGAAAGCCTTCCTAGTATGAAAAGAGGGTCGACTATGGTAAATAGCCCATCTATAGCCCAGTCTAACCTGATGTAGATGAGTACCAGTGAACCATACCAGAGTACCATATGAAAGGACTGCCTATCTGACGCCCTCAATCCAGTAATCTGGGAAATTCGATGCCCCTTAGTTCTTAGTTGATCTGGCTGTCAGACTTTCTGGCTCCTGACTATCCGTAATGAAATGCCAAAGATGTACAAGTGGATTAAGATATTGAATGTTACCTGAGTCAATATCGATGCCGACGCTGACACCTGGTTGTATGTTGTTGAGCCAGATGTCCATGTGGAGCGTATCGTTGCGGCCGTGGTAGAACCTGTGGCGATGCTCGCTCACTCCAGCATTGTCTACAATTCATCGTTCATTTGTCAACAAATTAGGTGATACGAGTTGTAGGTACCTAAGTACTTCTAATTAGAAGACTTATTATAGTGTACAAGTGTTGCATTCCCTATTCATCACTCTCATAGCGCGATGGGACGGCACTCCGACACCACCGGAGAGAGATCAGGCGCAGGACCGACATTAACGTGCTCCCCGATGCACGGGTGTATCAATCACCAAATTCCGGTCCTGGCTGCTTTGTGAAAGTTTTTGAAAATCCACAAAGCCATGTCGGCCCGACCTGGAAATCGAACCCGAGTTCCCACGCATAGCGTTTCTACATATTAGACTCATTTTCTATAGATAGTTTGTAGTACTTATGGGATTCATATTTATTTCGTGCTAGCTGTTCCCCACGGTTTGACCCGCGTTCTGGGCAACTATTCTTGTTATCATATGATCCTTCTCCTGACTACAACGAACACGACAAAAATGGATCATCTAAATTGGTTCAGCCGTTCAAGTATGTTTCGATGACCAGAAAAAATAGGGAGTGATTTTTATATTATAGAAGATAGGTGTGTCCTCGTTGTGCATATTTTAATTAAAACAATAAGAAAATGTGAAGGTGGTACTTACTTTTATAACCATATTCCCTGCTGCACACGGCGACATTGACTGCTTGGCTCACTAACAAGAATACTAAAGTGTTCACTCTCATCTCTACACAATACACTTAACTTTATATTTGTAAATATTTCAATGTTCATTAAATCCTAATCTATACATATAATAATATACAATACTAAACATTATAGTTTAAACGTTAACTGAACACTTATTAATTAGTCGACGTTAAACGGCGAATTAATTCTAAATTGTATTTCCCTGTGGCAAAAATGGGCTCTCTATAAATCTTGCGTCACATTAAATGCTATACTATACGTTGCGATGCAAATCACCAAGATACAAGTCATCATCATATTCTGTACATATAAAAATCAGTCCTGACTCATCAACGCAGGGTCCTAACCCGTGAACCTATAGAGTTGAAATTTTGCACTCGAGATAAGACAGGATTTCTCGAAATTTTCACGGGAACGGGATTTTAAGTTCTACGCGAGCGAAGCCGCTGGCAGAAGCTAGTCAATAATATTTTCGTTCATTTCTGGAAGTAAATTGGAAAGTCCCATTCGAACATCTTTCAGGCAGTCGGGTACGGGTAGTCAGAAGCCTGAAACTGACAACCAGTCTTACCAAGGGATAACGGGTTGGCCGGGTACCTAACTAGGTTGATGAGGGTCAGACAGGCAGTCGCTCCATGTGGCACACTGGTACTCAGCTGCATCTGGTGATACTGGTAGCTGACCTCAAGATCGGAAAACTGAATTATGAGGTTCATAAATAGCGCTAACAGGGCACATATAAGGCTAGTAACGCCACTATTTTTCTTCATAGTTTACCATATTATATCCTTCACTGGTTCAAAGGTTAATTGCAATAACTTAATGTTCCTTAAGGACCCACGTCATAAGGTTAATTTTGTGGCGAAGTATCCTTAAACGCACACATTCAATATAATTATATTTACTTATATAATTAATTGTAATTGTGTTAGTTTATCAACTTGACGTCAGGGTCTAACTCGATCTTGACCTACCAGATTATATCGGTCACAATAAGTTAAACATTTACTTACTTATTTGTAAAAAATATACGTATTTGAGGACCAATTTTACAGGCTCCAGATAAAATTTTAGATAGAAATAAATCCAGATAAAAATAAAAACATTTCTATGGCATTACCTGTCACAAAAACTATCTAGAACCTATGAAACGGGCCCTAATTTGTCCCTTATCGATAGGATGCAATGGATTAGGTAGCCGTTTTATACTGTCTTACTTTATACGGTCTTTAATTTTAATAGCTGTTTCCAGCAGTTTCACCCGCGACCCAACTACACTACTTCCAACTACTTACTTATCTAACCGGATAAAATATAGCCTATGGTCCAGGGTTGGTACAGCTTTCCAACAGTGAAAACTTTTCACATCGGCTCAGTAGTTTGGGAGCCTCATAAACTCTACAAACTTGTGTACTTTTTGTGCCTATTTATCCAACAGGGTTAGTCTGGACCTAGTTCTAGCCGGAATGATATCGGATAGACCTAGTTTTATCCAACAGGGAATGGCCGAACCTAGTTGTAGCCTGCATGATGAAGGTTAGACCTAGTTTTACCTGAAAATAATCGGCACGTACTAGCTTTGACCAAAAGTTAGTGGCTACACCTAGTTCTAACCGGCTAAAACTAGGTGTAGCCGCACTTCGGGTATTAGCCGTAACACCTATATAAAATAATACCAAACAAAGCATTGCTATAGACAGTTATAAATAGCAGACGTATTTTCAGTCTTACATTATAATTGTTTGTTTGTAAGGTAAATGATGACCGAAAAACAACACAATATTTGTTTTCCTCAACAAGTTGATATACTTTACTTGACAAATATAAATGTGAGTTGACTGAACTGAAAGAGCTCGTGGCTAAGTCGAAGCCGCGGGGATCGATTCATCATAAAGTTAAGCAACGCGTGGCGCGGTCCATGGATGGGTGACCATCTTATCATGACGAGTTCTTCTGTGTTTCGGAAGGCACGATAAATTGTTGGCTCCCGGCTGTCATTTGAACATCTTTGGCTGCCGTTACGGGTAATCAGAAGCCAGAAAGTCTGAGAATCAGTCTTACCAATGGGTACGGGGTTGCCCGGGTAACAGAGTTGAGAACAAATAGGCAGTCGCTCCATGTGGCACACTGGTACTCAGATGCAGCATGCCGACACCAACATAGTTGGGAAAAGACTGGACAGATGATGATTGATTTACTTTAATTAATAGATTTTGTTCTGTTTATGAGGTGTTGAAATAAAACCACAAAGTAACTGTATATATGAATCGCTATCCATTTAATATAATATGTACAATATATTCACAGGTGGTCTTCACTTACAACTAATGCCGTCGGCAGCCATATTATATATATATATATATGTATTTATATATGTTTCTTAGGCCAGACAACGACTTTGTCTACTTTTTATTATTTATATATATATTTTATTTATTTATATATATATTTTATTTAGGTGTGGGGTGGGCTTTCGTCGATATATTTAGTGTAATTGGTGTTTTGTTTTTAGTTTCGCAAACTTAGAAGTTTATTGTGGCAAAAGCGAAGGTATTTAATTTATATATTTAATTATTTATGATTTGATGATGAAATATATTTTTAAGTTTCAATACATATTTAAATACACAAACTTGCTCCCCTTATGCAAAAAAAAACATGATGTAATTTGTCGTTCCGCTTTTGCTACAATATAAAAAGGCCACAGGTTCCAGATAAAGTTCTTGATAGCTATGTGACGGATACTGCAGTAGAAAAGAAGTCAAAATTAAAAACATTGCTATGGCATTATCTATCAAATTGCTAACTAGGACTTTATCTGGCACCTGTGAAACTGGTGCTTAAACTTCTGAATTCCCTTGATATAAATACAATTTAAGTCAATATAAAGCTCTATTCTAAAGCGATTTAATATTTATGAACAGCAATACATTGGAATCTTATATAAATAAAGTTATATAATTTGTACCTACTTCATTATATTTAAATCCATACTATTGTGAAATCGCTTTACAATATCGCGGTTTTAAAATTGCACTTTTTATACATATAAAGTTGAAATTTCTGTTATATTATATTTTGTACTACGTCAGTGGTCATGGGCCCACCCCTTTGTGATCTACTACTTTAACTATATATTTATATATAAGTATATATATCTGTATGTATGTATATTATGTACAAATTGTTAGCTATCTTACATTTTTGTTTTGATTTTTTGTACCTACTGACGCGCGTTTCCGAACGACTTTTATATAATTTAATAAGTAGTGTGTATATAAAATTGAAAATTAGAAAACTTAATATTGGCACCAAAATATGTTAATAACAAGTAGCTTACGTTGGGTCATTTTTAACCGACTTCCCAAAAAGGAGGAGGTTTTCAATCCGGTTGTTTTACTTTAATTTAATTTAAAAAATCGTTTCTTTCCAAAAGATACATACTTAAGGAACTGATAGAAAGTCGGAGACTTCAAACTTCAAAAATGGAAAGTCGTTGGTAAACGCGGACCTCACATATACACTAATAGTCCGGACTGTAAGCTTGGGTGTGGAGCAAGCTATGTGCGGGTTCGGTTCCCAGTTGAGGCACGCGAGTATAACTGAGCTTGGTATGGGAAATTGTATGAAAAATGTAATGGAATTGCGCTGTCACCTTACATAAAACAAAATCTATAATAAGATATATTGATATAGAACAAGATATATTTTGTAATACAACCCCAAATAACCCGGGAACTACTACCCACACCCGGATAAAATCCATGTCTCTGGGAAGAAGTTTAGCTTTCTAATGAGCTTTTATAATGAATAGTACAAGAAAACAAAAATAATATTTTTTATATTTGTGTATATAAATAGATAAAAATATGTTGAATATAACTTTAAAAAAAACCGGTATAGTTTTGTAGGATTTAAATTATTGCTGTAATTGTATGATTCTGGCATAATTTATATAAATAATTAATGAATTAGCAAGGTGACAGTCAGCACCCCGACACGTAAGCACCATAGCACATTGGCCAGTATCAGCTTCAGCCACACAGCGGGTAATCTACATAATATATAATAATATACATTAACTTTATTGTATCTCTCTTACAAGCTAACTGTACAACTTTATATTTCAATAATTTCGCTAAAACATTGTCATTTTATTTTACATTTTCTTTTAAAATATACAATGGGTTTTGTTTATATATTTATTTATATTAATTATAATAATCACTGCTGCTGTAGGATAGGTTTTTAACAACAATAGCCGGTCAAAGTGTAAAATATATTCACACAATGATCGGCCATTTCACATAATATCCACACTAATTATAACATTGTATAATAATAATATTCTCAAATATTATTTTACTATGGCAACACATTAGGAATTTATTGTTGATTTAACAGTTTTTTTAAAACAATATATAATAATTATATCTAAGAGCATTTGTTACTAATATTATTTACTAGTTTATACCATCGATTTGGAAACTGCTGCACCGATTCCGGTGATGTAAAAAAATATTGAAAGGAATTTGTGGTCTATGCATTGGGTCGCGTGTCACCGGGTTCGGTCCAGCAGTTCGGTGTCACGCAGCTATCACTCGACGCATATATCTAGTATGTACACATAAATGCAAGGTTGTCATAGTTATCAGTTCCGTGCTGACTGGAGCGGGAATCGCTTTACACATTGACGAATTTCTATAACTTATCCATCCATGGTTACGCGATTACAGATTGAAGTTTCCCATGAGCCCTTTAAGTGGAAATTTCAATCTATCTTCGCATAAACATGGATAGATAAGTTATAAAAATCCACCGACCGTTAGTTCAAGATTAGGGATCGAAGATTGACGTGAGCCCTATAATGTCAAAATTCAATATCTAATCTTAAAACAGATAGATAGATTAAAGAAAGCCGCGGGTTAGGGACTCGAAAAAATATTTGTACAGTCCCAGTACCCGTGGCTTAGACCTTCCTTTCACAAAGGCAGGTTTTAAATCTTAGATAATATAATTAAAAATTGTATCTTCATGTAAAACTATTCCTACTCCAGTATATTTACGCTAAAATATAAACCTCTTTATTTATATTAAAATAATTCATTTATTAACTTAACTGTCTCTTTCTTTCAAATGCATTTCTCATTTGAAAGAAGGAGAAAAAAAATAACTTTATTATAAATAAGAGGTACAGTTTGCAATATAGACGGTATTGCCACTTAGGCCCGTTAATCACGACGCACGCTATAAGCAATTGACGATGTCTCGCATCGTCCTTGTAATCGACCTTACCAAGACGCAAGGAATCGTCAATTGCCGACAGCGTGCGGTCTACCAGTCGTACCGTCATATCGCGAGGTAATACATAAACACGTATTACAAAAGTTTGAGAGACATCACGCTGCCTATATTAAAGTTGAGAGGGTTCGCTTATAAATAGGTTTTTTTCAGTATAAATAGGAAAATAAGATACTTAGAAAATTAGGCGTGGTTAGAACAAAGATTTTAGTGTATTTTAATTAGATTGTTGAAACAATAGCGGCCCGTTCCACAGGTTCTGATCTGACAGGTGATGCCACAAAAGTTTTGTCAAATTTTAATCATATTTATGGCAAATAATGTCAGATAGCTATCTATAATTTTATCTGGAACCTCTGAAAGTGGCCCTAAGAATAAAAAGCGAAACAATTTAATTACCAAAAATATCAAAAAATATTTTTAACGAATCAAAATGTATATTTTTTATTAGAAGTATAATGTTTGTTAAGCCACGCCCATTTTCAATCGCATCCTATTTAACTTGTGAAGCGGAATATTTTCATTAAATAGAATACATAAATTATACTAGTATTCATTTATTTATAAATAATATATATTTAGCAAAATGTTTTATTTCCTATTGTTGGCACTGCACGAAATTATCTTGTATTTTCATATAAAATTATTGTTTATTTACATATAACGTGTGATCACAGACATTATTGCTATTTAATTGTAATATATAACAAAAACTATCATGTCGGGCTGTATGTCCACGAATTTGTGCGACATTAAATAGGCATTTAAAAAGGTAAACAATATTGATTAAACTTTTTACACCATGTATATTAAACAAATAAACTACTGTTTAAAATAATGATTAAGTCATTGTTATTTTTGTATTTACATTGATTTTTTTAAAATAAAAAGTCATAAAATATCAAGATTGTTTATCTTTAGTTAAGTGCCTACATTTATTTTTGCTATTAGAAAATAAAAATCATAGCTCATTTTATTATTATTTACACTGTTTTAGCATGATTTGACTAATATATTCTATATGTTGCGAATATATTGGAAGCACCCGGGTTTGCCTGCGACCACACACGAGTACATACATCTACTATGTACTACTAACGACATGTAAATTCTACATACAGTTGTCCACATTGCCCGGACGAAGTTGATAATAGCCACGCAGTCTGGGCTAGTATCAAGATTGGCCGGGTAATGTGGGCGCGGTTATTATCAAGTTTAACCGTAATATATACGTCGTATTTGGAATGTCTACAATGTACAATATGTTTACAAAGTCCTATTTACTTAGGCGAATAAATATTCACACAGAGTTCCGTCATATAAAGATTCTTATTCTTATTCTTATTCTTATTCATACTTACGGACGATTGCTTGATTTCTGACACCAACTTTTGCTACAAACAAATAGACCGACTTATAAAAAAAGAGTACCAACATTCTTATTATTCTGAAGCTAATATTGGCTCAATTAAACCACGCTTCAAACAGTAAACGCCAGAAACCTACCATCCGTTAGCGAAACGATTAATTTCAGTTTAAACTTTAAAGATATACTATTCTTTATACATTAAGGCGAGATTACAGTGACGCACACAAATTATCTCATCTACCGACTCAAGCTAAATTTAGGTGTAATCTCCTCATATAGAACACTGTGTGAATATTTATTGGATATACAAGCTGTATATTTGCATCCTGGTTAAATTCAAGGACGTAGTTATGCTAATGATTCTCTACCCAAATCAACAATAAAATGAGTATTTTTTAGTTTTATTTACCGATATTCGTCAGTGTGTACTAGCCTATACTACTAGGCTAGTGTACACTGACGGATTTCGGTAAATAAAAAGAAAATTACTAATTTTACTGTTGCTTTGTGTGGAGAATCATTAACATAACTACGTCGTTGAATTTAACTAGTATGCAAATGATCAGCTTGTATCAGTTGTGTATAATATCTACAGGTGTACGTTGGTGGAGTGGTGTCGCTACGTCCGCGCCGCGCTGTTGGCGGCCGGCTTGGGCGGCAGGCGAGGCGCGCCGCTGGAAATCGTATGTATACTGTCAATTATTGTTCCTATATAAAATCCATGTTTAACATCAAGGTCAATGTCTTGAAATGACGCGAGTTGTTGGGGAATAAATACCTTTAATGTGGACGAGGATAGTATGCGTAACATTCTAATATAACATTCAGGGAATATTGCAAAGTAAAATAAAAAATCAGAGTGACGGGAAATAGGGTGGTCTGGTCGGCTTCACCAACCTGTGCAATAGACATGCGTTGCTGGAGAATTACTTTACCTTAGTTCTTTTACCTAGTAAGACACAACAAGTGCATTGCAAGTGCATTGCAAGTGCAGGGTAGGCATTTTGAGGAACGGAAGAGTGGGCATTTTGAGGGACGGAAGAGTGGGCAGTGTGTGCGGGGCGGCAGACGCAGGGCAGTACGTACGTGTTGTGGCGGCGCTGCAGGATGGTGGAGTGCGCGGGGCGCAGCAGCTCGGGGGGCGGCGCGGGGCGCGGGGGGAGGGGGGCGGGGTGCAGTGTGTGCGGGGCGGCAGACGCAGGGCAGTACGTACGTGTTGTGGCGGCGCTGCAGGATGGTGGAGTGCGCGGGGCGCAGCAGCTCGGGGGGCGGCGCGGGGCGCGGGGGG
>NWSH02000306.1:2255-15637 GCA_002382865.2 Heliothis virescens
CTGATAAATGAAACTTCTAGCTACAGTAAAGTAGATTGCAAAAAAATATTGGTAGCCGCTATACGTCTCTTATATATTTTTCTAAGCTCAAAGGACAAGAATTTCGGAATTTCGTGAGAATTACCCATGTACAATACTGCGGAATTATTGATAACGTATCTAAAAGTACTTGTTGTATATTGATTAGAATACTTACGTAAAAGTGCGTATAGTATATAGTAACAATGGATACTTAAAACTGGTTAATGTATGTAAAATCATATTTTTGTCTGCGTAAAATGAGTAAGTCATGGAGCAGCATCAAACGGAGTGCAAATACCATCGGTTTAAATCTGAAATAGGTCCAGGTCTGAAATCTGGTCTGAAATCCAGGGCTGTTGGATTGTTCGAAAGAGTTACCGCGGCCCAAGCACACAAAGAGCTTAAGAAGGAACACGGTGGGTTTTAGTCAGTAAAAGTTGACACTCACTCACGCCGTACCCACAGCGGGATTCGTGTGATTATTTCCTACCGGAAAATTAGGTATCAAGTGTACTGACAAATCACAAACACCACACTATAATCAAGGACTACGAGAAAATAATAAAAATAATTTGTATGTTTTTTACTTTATGTCAAAAATATAAAGACAGTTGATGTGATGTGATGATATAGGTATATTCAATCTGAAATACCAAAACAACGAATAGATCGGCTATAGCAATCCGCAGTAAATAAACACTCCATTTACTCAAAATCCGTGTCTGCACCACTGACAAATTAATTCACTTTGCTTCTTCATATTTTCCAAGCCAAAGTAAGCGCATAATTATATTAAACGTTATCATTTATCAACATTATTAGCTGCTCCTTGCCGGGGCGTTTTTCCGCATATTTTTACAGGGAAGCTGGGGAATGCTGATATGGAAATAAAACGGTGGAAACACTCAAGAGTCATTTGTTTCCATAAGATATTACCTTAGTAATAGTGGTAAGGCAAACTTCAGTGATTTATTAAAACACTAGCTTCTGACACTTCCACTTCGCGAGAGATCTATTCCCGCACCCGGATAAAAAATAGCAAACTCATTGTTCTGATATATATTCTATACTAGCTTCTACCAGCGATTGCACCCGCGTCCCGTGGGACTACTCGGCGCACTCGGATGAAAAGTGGCCTATAGCCTTCCTCGATAAAGGGGCTATCTAACACTGAAATTATTTTTCAAATCGGACCAATTGTTCCTGAGATTAGCGCGTTCAAACAAAGAAACTCTTCAGCTTCATAATATTAGTATAGATTAGGATAATTTCGTGAACTGAAACTAACTGAATACAATCATGATGGATTCCAACTTGAAACTAGCTGTGTCGCACGGATTAATACATGTCTTAAGACACATATTATTAGACGCATTATGAAGTTGGAAAACCATTTCTATAACACTAAAATCTGCATAAAAACTATGACAATGAATTTACTTAGAAAAAATATTTTTGTACCCATATTTTTTCTAAATAAATCTAGACACGAAACGAACGCAGTCTATACTTTAATCAAGACCACACAATTTCTAACTGAAATTACTGACCAAAACTCTTGACAATCACGCGATACTACGGGAAAATGCTGTTAAGAGGTGACTTGGTATGTTTTTGGAACAAAATACTCATACTAGTGTGTTTAAATTAAAAGAACAAAGAAATAGAGCTAGAATAAGGGTATTAGTTCCCGTCTAGCTTCCACCCGAAGGAACAATTTCTTGGACATGGATAAAAAACATTACCTATTAACGAATACGAAACAATTGAGAGAAAGAAATATACATTACTAGCTTTTGCCAGCGGCCTCGCCCGCTTCCCGAGGGAACTATTATCGTACCCGGATAAAAAGTAGCCTATATTGTTCCTTAGGGTCTATTCTATTTCTGTACCAAATTTCATCAAAATCGGCCTGATTTAGACGTGAAAGAGTAACAGACAGGCAGACAGAGTTACTTTTGCATTTATAATATTAGTAGGGAAGTAGGGATAAGGCATCTACGATAACTTCAAACATTCAAATAGACTTCAATCCTCCAACCTCAATATTCAAAACATAACACAGGAAAAGACTTCCAACGATTAAAACGACCAGCACAGCGTGGGACATAATTACTCAAGTCCAACAAACAACAACGCCTTCTAATCAGTAAACACTACTAGTTTGCACGCCCTACTGATCATAATATGAAAAACATGGTCTTCGAAACTTGCCTCATTAGCGATAATGTAGAAACTTAATTAAGTAAAGGTGATAGCTAAATGAACAACGATTTTTTTATTGTGTGTGTTCTTATAATAATAAATAACGATCTGTCTAGCCTTTTCCCAATTATTATGGGCTCAGTGGTTCTTAACCGGTGGTCCTCGGACCACAAGTGGTCCTTGGAAGCATCTCAAGTGGTCCGTTGGCCATGCCAATAAGTTACAAGAGTCAACACAAAATTACCCGAGCGCGTCAACGCCTGACTGCGACTCGAAGCGGTTGCAGTAATTTTACCAACAAGATCCATAAACCAACTGGGTGGTCCGCGGTATGACGAAAATTTTGACACATGGTCCCTAAGGACAAAAAGGTTAAGAACCACTGGTCTAACTGGTTGCAGCTAACTACGGCAGTGTTTTACAGTTACCCGGGCATCTAATCAACAGAAGCTGGTCTCTAAAGAGTTTCGTATTTTTTTTCGACATAGAACAAGAGTTACTTATGTTACTTGTGAGATGACGGCAAATAGAAGAGAATGGAAGAAGAAAACATGCTGCGCCGACCCCAAATAAATTGGGATAAGGGCAGGGAGATGATGATAGAACATGAGTTGCCGCCCGGATAAAGTCTTATTGGACGGTGAATTTACAATACTAAATGCGTACATATTTACTATCTATAAACAGTATAGTGTAAAGATAAGGAGTATTATGAATGAAGTCATATTTTATCATCCCACGTAGCGTCAATTGAACTTAATAACTAACACGAGATAAGCTTATGTATCTGTATTTGTGGTGCGTTTATTATCTTCAAGTTCATACAATTAATTCACTTCTATAATTCCCTTGTCCTTTACTTTCTCCAACATCAATATCATAATTATCAGTTTTTCAGACCACTGAGGCCTAAACTTCACCAATGCGGAAAGAAGTCAAGAAACCACCAATAGAACTTTGGCACTATTCGGTAACCCCAGAGACGTGACAATCGATTAGATTGGTGGTAAGTTCTCCGAATAGCGGTAGACTCTGGGCCTAATAAACTTACTCTCGAAACCTTAAGAATATCACCCCGGCCAGCAAAAATACACTACAAGTTTATTCATACAAATTGAAAACCAAAAAGTTTGTCAAACCTTACAAATGTAAAGAAGAATGTTCTGTGGTTTCCCTGATATAAATAGGCCGTCGAAATCAGACGGGAGACGCAATAGTTCTGAACAAAACTTCGTAGTGGAATAATACGTCCAATCTCGCTCCGTCTCCTGGGTAGGATGTGTAAATATAATAAATAACGTAAGTACAGTGTAACGGGGTTCTCGAAACGTCTCGAGGGACCGATGTGTTGGTACTGAAACTGGCGGGACAGTTCTGTACTATGGCTTTTGTAGCGTGGCACTAAAATATTGACAAGGACACAACCTTAAAACCTAATAAATGAGCCGTGAGAATATTATAAAATTAAATAAGCTATTCAATCAATACTGATATAATGAAGAGGTTTCTAATAATTTTAACATATAAGCTAGGATCGAAGACAGTGAATTGAACATAGCAGTCATATCACTTTTAGAAAAAAAAATGTATACTTTTGAAGCCTAATTGTAAACGACAAAATACAAATTAAACCAAAATTCTAGATGCAGAGACAGACAAAGTCCTCAAAAGGTTCCTTTCAAACGTTGCTATAATTGAACCAGACAGATATTACGGTCCAACGCATACGGGCCCTGGGTACGAAATGAGTCTTGTTTAGGCTCGGCACAGACGAGCCACTGTAGGAGAGCTACCGGTGGCAGACGACGTTTAAATACATGATTTTTAACCAGCTTTTGCGAACGCTTTCATCCCACACCCGATTAAAAAGGAGCCTATATGTCATTCTGATATGAAAACTATATTATTATATTATTGCTTAGTTTCTTAAAAAGTTTCCGTTCAGTAGTTTCGCGTGAAAGGCTAACAAACATCCAAACTTTCACAATATTAGTGCGATACATTTTGTATGAAATCTCCACATATTATGTGAAGGAGACTCACGTGTCTACAACATACCAATGTAGCAACCACTCGCATGACTTGCTTGACAATTGCAAAAGGGACAGTAGCGACACAGCCACCCGTGGTCTTGGTGGGTGTCTCGTTTGCGCCAAGCCTTAGGTGCTCATAAGATTACTGGACGGAAATGAGAGTTCAGCCTTGTTAGGGGGCGAATACTTTGACGTACTTGTGTCCGTGTTACTTGAAAGTTGAGTACAGGTCCTGTCTTGAGTACTTTTATTGGTTGAATTCAATTTTAAGTAGCTGATTCTTGAGACCAAGTCGGCTTGAAGGGTGCAGTTGCGGATTTTTTGAAATGTTCGCACACAGTTTGCTAGAGGGAGTAGATTATAACAATCATCTGTGTGCGTCATAGTGCACGCGGCTGGAATTTCAACATTAAATACTATAGAATCGCTACATAAAAATCTTGTCGAGATGAGCGTTACTTTTAATACATAAACAAAATGTTTGTAATGCAAAATAAATTTAATTCTATAAGGACTGCTTCCTTCACAATTAAAAAAGAGAAAACGAATTCAATAGCTTTTAGTTTTATGAATAAAAAAAAGGTTCAATTGAGAACTATGCTGCAATAGTAATAAAAGGTGAAAAATAAGAAAAATCATTGGAATGAAGCCATTCTACGGACCGCGTTCAGCAATGTAGAAATAGTACATTCTTTATTAGTTTTACTCTAGTTTTTCTATTAACTAAGAGAAAAGTTTTTCATAATGTTATTCTAAAGACATTATTCAATTTACTTTAGCAATTACATTAAAAAACGCAATTTTCTTTTGAAATATTATTGTTCTTACTCAATAACAACAATAACAATAATTATTTAACAAAAAGCAATAACTTTAAATTTAATTTTATACTTCTTTTAAATTGTAGAGTTTTTCAGTGTTTCTAGTAAGGTCACAATTATTGGGACAATAGATTCTGGTCTGTATTTTGTGGATGTATGAGAACACTGCGCCCACCAGGATAAAAGCCAACCTATAACTGGCTTCCATCTACCTGCATCCCAATAAAAAACGGTTCAGCAGTTTTCACACGAAGGCATCACATACCAACAAACTCATTTTGGCTTCAATAATGTTGACGAATATTAATTTTATGTTATACATATAATAATATCGTAACTACAATTTATATAAATGTTTATAAATAAAACATAGACGCTGACGCATAGTGATAAGAAAGGTATTTTTTTACTACCAAAGTAAATTCGATAAGACGATAAGAATTATCGTAATCGTGGCATCAAAGTACGTTTTTAGCGAATTTGCGTAGTTTTTTAAACTTTACCGAAAACTATGTTACACATAATAAAAAAGGAGTGGAGAGACGGATACAAAATGTATAGGTATTAACCTCCCCCATGAACCGACCTTGCAATCAAAACTTATTGCTTAACCGAAACATGGAACTCGTACAGTCATTTTTAGGGAAAACAGGACCCAATTACTAAGGCTCTAGACAGACGGACTGCATTTCAACTGCAATCCAACTGCAAATTGCAGGTCAGGGGCAGTTTGAATGCAGTTGACATAACTGCAATAGAACTGCAATCGACGTGCAGTCGTGTGATCGTGTGTGTGCAGTCCGTCTGTCTAGAGCCTAAGACTTCGCTGTCCTTCTTTCCGTCTGTCCGTTACCAGGGTGTATCTCATGAAGTGTGATAGTTAGACAGTTTAAATTTTGAGGATGTATGTATTATTGTTGCCGATACCAACAAATACGGAAAACTATCCATGGGCTCGCATACAACAAACATGATTTTTTTGCTCATTTCACAGATAATGGCACGAAACCCTACATGCACGAGCTCAACTCACACATAGCCAATTTTTCAGTTCACCACAGACAACCAAACCAGTCAAGAACAAACCCAAATTCCCTTCAAAACAAAAAGCACTTCAATCCTGGGACCCATCAAGCCAAGCCAGTACCGAGTACCAGTTCTGCCGTGTCATCGGCCGACGTCACCCAAGTGTAAACCACAGAATAAGGATGGAAGGGCTTTACGCTCGGCTACGTCTCCTGCACACGATATTGAGTTACGTCTACCCATCTAGTTTTTTCTCGGACGAGACCGGGATTTTATATTTGCTGAGGGAATAGATACTAAGTAGTAAGGCTTCTATACAGCACATCAACCTACAACCTCAATCTGTCAAATTTCTTCAATAGATTTTCAACATTATCACAATAGTCAAAGGTTAATCCGATTGTTAATATTGGACAACTTATGACCTGCTGGCGTCTGTATGTCCAATTCAATTAAGTAACAGAAACCCTTTTTAGGTATCTGCTACACCTTCTCTGTGAAACTGCTGAGCCAGTTAAGATGATAATTGAAACGTAGTTGATAGGCACTGCGTCTCGAGACGGGACAATCGCTAGGAAGAAGAACTTAAGCTGAAACCTAAGGCCTGTGGCAAACCGTGAAACATAAAAAATGCCAGAATGTAATTAAATAACCCAGGCAAAATAACCTGGAAAAAACTACATTTATTTTCATTCCACGCTCACAGTATTACGTAGGAATAAAAAACATGCGGTTTTGCAGACTTGCGGTGGTTAGAAATAAAAAAATGTAATACAATTTTATATACTCCACGGGATATGAGAAAATTGTACTGCAAGTGAAATAAAATTGTACCCTTATAGCGGAAGTTTATGTCGTGTACTTTATGTAATCAAGTTTAATTTCATTTGTGCAAAGACCTAAAGATTTATTGTTTTCTTCTCATTGTAGTAGATAACTTAATAATTGGAGAATTCAGTGAAATTACTGGTAATCGATTAGAAGAAGCTGGAAGAGCTCGTGGCTAAGTCAAAGCCGCGCTGATCGATCGATCATAAGGTTAAGCAACGCATGTAATTTTTATTCAATTGCGGGGAGAAGTTCTCTAGGGACACGCAAAACTACGAGGTGCTACCCATAGTCGTTATTTCCATAAAAACATGTCGATATTAATTAACCAGACGTAATTATTTACTATGTTAACATCCCCGTTTTTTCGCCTTCTTCTATCAATTGAACTATTTAAAATAAGTATCTTTAACAGTATTTATTCTAATAGGAATAAAAGTAAAAACATAAATAAGTAACAAAGTGTACAGGTGTCGAATTAAGTTAGTTCTCTCTCGGCTACTGTTGCTCGAGCTATAGAGAGTACTGGAACTTTTGCAGAACTAAGTTTTACTTGAAAGTCGTGAAATAAAAGCGAAGAACTGTTATATTGGAGGTATTATTTTTATGTCTGGTTAAGAATAAATTAAATATATTGTTTTTATTAGTACCAGTTTTGCAGCTATGCTATTAATTATCTATACTAATATAATAAACTAGCTTCCGCCAGCGGTTTCACCCGCTGTCCCGTGGGAACTACTGCTCGCACCCGGATAAAAAGTAGCCTATAGCCTTCCTCGATAAATGGGCTATCTAACACTGAAAGAATTTTTCAAATCGGACCAGTAGTTCCTGAGATTAGCGCGTTCAAACAAACAAACAAACTCTTCAACTTTATAATATTAGTATAGACTAGCTTCTGCCAGCGGTTTCACCCGCGTACCGTGGGAACTACTGCGCACACCCGGATAAAAAGTAGCCTATAGGCTTCATCGATAAATGAGCTATCTAACACTGAAAGATTTTTTCAAATCGGACCAGTAGTTCCTGAGAATAGCGCGTTCAAACAAACAAACTCTTCAGCTTTATATTATTAGTTTAGATATATATTTTTTGTTTGTAGTCAAGGGCTTCTAAATTATTACACAGAAATTATTACAAAATCTTAACAAATTATCTAAAACCTTCCTTAAGAATCCACTTAAAAATCGTTGCAGTCATTTTTGGGTTTAACGCGAAAAGACAGACAGAAAGACGCAGCGTGAGACTTTATTTTATAATTACATAGTATAGATAAATATAGAAGCATAGACAGTAGACACAACAAAGTACACAATATACTCGTTTATAATGAACTTAAGGCTAGATCAGTTAGCCTCATAAGATCAAGGATACGGCTGAGTCAACATGGAACCTGATTAAATAACAAATAGGACTAGATATAGCCGACATGAGTCAAGACAAGATGGTAAATGAATTGATTGTAAACTACTGGTATACTATGTTTGTATAATACATTTCACTAATAGTAGGATATCTACTGCTAATTTGTAAAACATGATGATGATGATAGCGTCCTAGCCGATTGCCGGCCACGGCGGCTGTTCTCATATAAGGAGATCAGCCAGCTGTGCAGGACATATTATAGTGCACAAGCATTTGCGCAGACGCAGGTGTACTCTATTCCCTTCCTCTCATAACCCGATGGGACGGCAATCCGTCACGACCGGAGAGAGATCAGGCGCAGGACCGACATTAACGTGCTCTCCGATGCACGGGTGTATCAATCATCAACTTCCAACTCCGGGCTACTTTGTGAAAGTTTCGAAAACCCACAAAGTGATTTCGGCCCGTCCCGGGGATCGAACCCGAGACCTCGTGATCAGCAGTCGGCTATGCGACCACTAGACCAACGAGGCAGTCCAAATGGTCCATTTGGCAATCAATGAGGGACTATGCAAGCAGTGGACGGCTGTTATGATGACGATGGCCACATGAGCCTGTCATCATCATCATAATGTGTGTTTCTCTCTGTTAAAACTTTCAACATCAAAATTGAAGCTTTGAGAAGAATTCCTTGGGAAGGAATATTACGATCGAAATTCGACAGACATTTAGTGGAGCCATATTCATGAACGAATTTTTGAAATTCCTAATTTTACGGAGCGACGTTACCGAGTGCATAGCCGCGTTCTGAAACTGTTGTAGGTATTACAAGATAGTTAGATTTAATGATCTCTTTACCTTTTATAGAAGATTGCTCTTGAAATATATAAACTCTCTCTAAAAACATGGTTAAAATATTAAAGTAAATAAAACTTTATTATTTGGAACAGGAAATATTCCTAAAAACGGTTTACAGTAATCCTTCCTAAAATCAATTTTGTGAACCAGTGAAAATATTTATTCATATTTTAAGCTTTCCTCTTGGATCCCAATCAAACCAAAAATCCCAGTTATTAAATACGAAGGAAAAAACATCGTACGCCTATCTCGATCCTGAATATTTCTAGGACGTCCTTGTTGCCCTTTCGACCTAGACAGGCCAGTTTAAGCGCTCAGCCTGTAACATAAGCCCCCTCAAGGCAAAATTGTACGGAATTATGTCTACAATTACTGAAGGAATTGGGAGTAATGAGGACGAAGTCTTATAAGTGTTTTAATTACGGCTTATTGTCGAGTATATGGCGTTGGTGGCGAATTTTATATTTAAATGTTTATTACTTTGAAGGCTTTTTTTTTATGTTGCTTTGCTAGGTTACACCCACGATGTGGCTTGACCTGTTTTTTGAAGTTGTATTATGAAACATAGCCTTTTATAATTCTTAGGTTCGTATATAGAACGTAGGATACAGAATATAATAAGAATATAAAGTAGTATATTTTAAATACTAATATCATAAAGAGGTAAATTTGTTTGTGGGGGGGGGGGGTTATTCTCTGGAAGCAATGAACCAATTTTAAAAATTGTTTCACTGGTAGAAAAGTAGATTATTCGTGAGTGTTATGGGCCATATTTTATCCGGGTACGGGCAGTATTTCCCACGGGACGCGAGTGAAACCGCAGGAAAACGGCTAGTCTATACTAATATTATAAAGAGGAAAACTTTGTTTGTTTGGTTGTAATGAATAGGCTCAAAAACTACTGGACCGATTTTAAAAATTCTTTCACCATTCGAAAGCTACATTATCCACGAGTGACATAGGCCATATTATATCCGGGTACGGGCAGTAATTCCCACGGGATGCGAGTGAAACCGCAGGAAAACGGCTAGTTTTAAATAATTTTGTTGAAAATATAAATAAAAAAATCTAACACACCGAAAAATCGTTCGTAATTTTAACACTGCTCGTCGATAACACTTCGACTATTTTCAATAATCTCTCATACATAGTAAAGATTGCCTATGCCGTCGACCTTGAAATGTATTCACGGTGAATAAGTACTTTAACACAAATTCTATAACTATACACAGTTACACACAGGCTATTCTTAGTAGCGTTCTCTTATCTAAGAAGGTTGATCACGAGTGTTGTAAAGGGCTAGGAAAGTGATAAAACAGTTCATGTAGACTTAGTTTTATGGTGTGCTACGATTACTTAGTACAAAACAAGGTCATTAAGAAACACGATTTTATGTACTAGCTTCTGCCTTAAAACTTAAAAGCTCGGTTTTTCCCGTTCCCGTGGGAATCTCGGGAAATCCTTTCTTATCTCGCGTGAGAGTCTTAAGATGAACCTCTGTGCAAAATTTCAGCTTTATAGGATCACGGGTTTGGGCCCTGCGTTGATCAATCAGGACTTTGATTTTTAGATGTATATTTTTTTGAAGTAACAAAATTAAGTAACAAAATAATTTCATTATTGTTAGCTTATCAGTTGAAACATTGCAATTTAACAAAAGAAAAATCTACCAAATAACAATGACATAATTATTCGATTATGTTATTATTCGTAGAACTAATTTAGCTTATCTGATAAATGGAATTCAGGTTAGTGCAATAATCTGAACACTCCTGAAGTAGAGATTCTACTAGTATGCGGGCACTGTGACGCACTCAAATGTTTCTTCTGGACTCGCTCTAGCAAACAGTAACAAATTCCTTGCGATATGCGAAACTGCAACCTTAGTGCACGAACACATGCAAATAGGACTTGCACTGACGCGTCCATATTAATACATTTTTCATTCATATATTTTTTTATCCATGGGAAATCATCAGATGACCCATCCCGCTGTGACTGACAATGTGAGGGACTGTCAGACTTTTACTGACTAAAACCCACAGTGTTCCATCTTAAGCCCTTTGTGTACCTGGGCCGCGGTAACTCGCGCGAACAATCCCGCAGCACGCGTCCATACCTATATCTCGTTACCAATTTTAAAATTTTAATGGAAACTCGCCATAACAAAACAGTTTCCATTTTTCAATCACAAATTGAACCAATCCCTCGTCCAGACGTATTGGATGGTAATCAACAAAAATAATGGCGTCCGATACAGGCCCAGCCTGGAATTATCTATTCCGAATCATTGAGTTTTGTGTTAGGCCCGAATCCTGACAAATTAGGGCGCGTTGAATGTTTTGAAAAGATTTTTAAGCCAATGCTCACCCCATTTGCGCGTAAGCGACTGCAGTTTGAAGATATAAAAAGGAGTTGTTTAACCGGATCTCCATTTAAAATCACAAGGAATCAAAAGAGAACTTAGAGAACAGAGAAAAGACTTACAAAGTTCTATCATGTACGAGACCACATAAGTAAAAATGACGAAACACCGCAATAACCATTTCACTAAAATATATCTCTTCTTTGCAATCGGGAAATAAATCCTGATCCTAATGATACAACAAAAAAAAACTGTAGAACTTTTCAACGCTTTAGAAATTGATCACGGAAATGTGTTCAAAAATCCATATAATGTGCATAACATGGACGACAAAAATCTGCATATTTATAATCTCTAACATAACCCCGGGACGGGGAGGCCATTATTCTTTGTGAATAATCGTTTTCACCCACAATATATCACAGTGGTATTATGAGAGTCAAAATAACACGAATTAGGGCGCAAGCTCTAACATACTTTTAGGGTATTGCCCCAATTTTATACATAGAATTCCTATTTTCTATGGCAGGGTATTTTTGCTGTTTAATTTAAAACAAACTATCTTCTGCTAGCGGTTTCATCCGTTTTTTGAAAGAACTTCTACCACTGAGATATAAGTATTCAGATTTACAAACTGTATTAATGCCAACTTTCATAAAAATCCATCTAGTTCCATTAGTGTGTAAGAGTAACAAAGATCCATAAATTAATACATACAAACTTTCATAGTGAATCATTAGGATAAGAAACGACCTAAGACATGATCGAAGAATTGTGCAAAAGACAATATGGCTGGAAATAATATCACTTGTGATGATGATGATGAAACAAAGACACAAAAAAATATGATGATGATGGCAATCCCTCATTAGAACTAGTCAGACTGATTACATAACTAAGTAACAGTAACTGATACTCCACTATTGGCTAATGTTTTAAGAAATTATAAAAGAGGTGCACCATGTACAGAAGCGATGGAATTAATAACTGCAATCAATCATACTGCGGCTCCCTTAAGACTGCCAAAATGATTGATTCTAATGCCCTTTGATGTAGCAGAAGCTTAATCACTAGCTAACGATTTAAAATTTAGGGAGGGAGTAAAATGAATAGGGGAACACGCTGAGTAGAAAGAACTATCACTTGGTGCTTTTGAGATTAAAAACTTAGAGAATAATATAAAAATCATGATGAAAATGAATTCCGCTCGTTAGTCTCGCTAAAACTCGAGAACGGCTGAACTGATCTCACGAATTTTAGCCTTGAAATATTCGTGGTAGTCCAGAGAACGTTTAAACATCTAATATATTTTTGAAGGTCTATCATCAGAGTATCATATAATGACTATACCCAATATTCCCTTATTTCTTAATCCCTTACCGAAAACACGTGTTGTTATTCTTAGATACCCCTTATACAAAGTCAACGTAACAAAAATAATTTTATGTTAAGCTGTGCAACGTCAAACAAACCGTGGGGCCCTTAGAACGCCTATTAGGATTTTCAAATTGAGTTCGCCTTGTTTGTTTTGNAACACGTGTTGTTATTCTTAGATACCCCTTATACAAAGTCAACGTAACAAAAATAATTTTATGTTAAGCTGTGCAACGTCAAACAAACCGTGGGGCCCTTAGAACGCCTATTAGGATTTTCAAATTGAGTTCGCCTTGTTTGTTTTGAATATTTCTTCCATTTATTTTGGAGATACCATTGATTTTTCTACTATGCACTGAAAACACTGCAGATAACATCTGTCTGTCCAGTCAAATTTCTGACTACCCATCAACCTATAAATAGAGCCTTTTTAGGGTTCCGTAGCCGAATGGCAAAAAACGGAACCCTTATAGATTCGTCATGTCT
>NWSH02000306.1:32289-46394 GCA_002382865.2 Heliothis virescens
TTCAACATCCAATTTTTCCCGCGAAATAGATACAAGTTTACGATCTTAAGTCCGGGGTCGACTGTACTCAACTATCATGATCTTGAAAACCATCTTAATACCGCTCTTGAAACCCGAGTACTGTTTATTAAACAACACGATCTCAGGTGATGACAAAGTCTTAAACCACATCTTAGGTTTTGTTTATTAATGTGTCGGAATCTCAAACAGGCTCTTAAGATCTCAATCTTAGGCTGATATCGGTTTATTAATACGGGCCTTAGTTTTATGGTGTGCTATGATTACTTAGTACAAAACAAGGTCATTAAGAAACACGATTTTAAGTACTAGCTTCTGCCTTAAAATTTAAAATCCCGGTTTTTCCCGTTCCTGTGGGAATCTCAGGAAATCCTTTCTTATCTCCCGTGAGCGTCTTAAGATGAACCTCTGTGCAAAATTTCAGCTTTATAGGTTCACGGGTTTGGGCCCTGCGTTAATGAGTCAGGACTTTGATTTTTAGATGGATATTTCTTTTTGAAGTAACTAAATTAAGTAACAAAATAATTTCATTACACTTGGCTAATCAGTTGAAACATTGCAATTTAACAAAAGAAAATTCTACCAAATAACAATGACATAACTATTCGATTATGTTATTATTCGTAGAACTAATTTAGCTTATCTGATAAATGGAATTCATGTTAGTGCAATAATCTGAACACTCCTGAAGTATAGATTCTACTAGTATGCGGGCACTGTGACGAACACAAATGTTTCTTCTGGACTCGCTCTAGTAAACAGTAAAATATTGCTTGCGATATTTCTAAGGTGTCCGCGAAACTGCAACCTTTGTGCAGGAACACATGCAAGTAGGACTCGCACTGACGCGTCCATATTAAAACATTTTATACATATAAATTTTTATATCCATGGGAAACCATCAGATGGGAAGTCACAGCGGGAAGGGTATCCCGCTGTGACTGATAGAGTCAGGGAGTGTCCGACTTTTACTGACTAAAACCCACCGTGTTCCTTCTTGAGCCCTTTGTGTACCTGGGCCGCGGTAACTCGCGCGAACAATCCCGCAGCACGCGTCCATATATTTCGTTACCAATTTTAAAATTTTAATGGAATCTCGCCATAACAAAACAGTTTCCATTTTTCAATCACAAATCGAACCAATCACTCGTCCAGACGTATTGGATGGTAATCAACAAAAAGAATGGCGTCCGATACAGCCAGAGCCTGGAATAATCTATTCCGAATCACTGAGTTTTGTGTTAGGCCCGAATCCTGACAAATTAGGGCGCGTTGAATGTTTTGAAAAAAATTTTAAGTCAATGCTCACCCTATTTGCGTACTAGGAACTGCAGTTTGAAGATAATAAAAAGGAGTTGTTTATCCGAATCTCCATTTAAAATCACAAGGAATTATAGGAGGAAAGAGAAAAGACTTGGAGAGTCCCATCATGTACGAGACCACATAAGTAAAAATTACGAGACGCTGTGATAACCATTGCACTAAAAATATATCCCTTTCTTTGCAATCGGGTAATAAATCCTTACCATAATGATACAACAAAAAAACTGTAGACCTTTTTAACGCTTTAAAAATTGATCACGGAAATGTGTTTCAAAATCCATATAATGTGCATAACATGGACCACAAAAATCTGCATATTTATAATCTCTAACATAACCCCGGGACGGGGAGGCCATTATTCTTAGTGAATAATCGTTTTCACCCACAATATATCACAGCGGTATTATGAGAGTCAACATAACACGAATTAGGGCGCAAGCTCTAACATACTTTTAGGGTATTGCCCCAATTTTATACATAGAATTCCTATTTTATATGGCAGTGTATTTTTGCTGTTTAATTTAAAACAAACTATCTTCTGCTAGCGGTTTTCTCCGTTTTTTGAAAGAACTTCTACCACTGAGATATAAATATTTAGATTTATAAACTGTATTAACGCCAACTTTCATAAAATTCCATCTAGTACCATTAGCGTGAAAGAGACATAAAGATAATTGATCTTTGTTCATCACCAATACATACAAACGTTTCCGTTTATAATATTAGAATCATTAGAAAGGGTCTGACCAAAACACGATCGAGGAAATTTGTGAAAGACGATATGGCTAGAAATAATATCACTTGTGAGAATGGAAGAAGAAACCCCGATTGAAATTGGTCTAAAGAGAATCAAATATTATAATGACGGCAATCTCTCTCTAGAACAAGTTGCACTAATTACATATAACTTAATAACAGTATCTGATACTCCACTATTAGCTAATGTTTTAAGAAATTATAAAAGAGGTGCACCATGTACAGAAACCATGGAATTAATAACTGCAATCAATCATACTGCTGCTCCCTTAAGACTGCCAAAATGATTGATTCTAATGCCCTTTGATGTAGTAGAAGCTTAATCCTTAGCTAACGATTTAAAATTAAGGGAGGGAGTAAAATTAATAGGGGAACACGCTGAGTAGAAAGAACTATCACTTGGTGCTTTTGAGATTAAAAACTTAGAGAATAATATAAAAATCATGATGAAAATTAATTCCGCTCGTTAGTCTCGCTAAAACTCGAGAACGGCTGAACTGATCTCACGAATTTTAGCCTTGAAATATTCGTGGTAGTCCAGAGAACGTTTAAACATCTAATATATTTTTGAAGGTCTATCATCAGAGTATCATATAATGACTATACCCAATATTCCCTTATTTCTTAATCCCTTACCGAAAACACGTGTTGTTATTCTTAGATACCCCTTATACAAAGTCAACGTAACAAAAATAATTTTATGTTAAGCTGTGCAACGTCAAACAAACCGTGGGGCCCTTAGAACGCCTATTAGGATTTTCAAATTGAGTTCGCNTTCCATTCCATTTATTTTGTTTGGAGATACCATTGATTTTTCTACTACGCACTGAAAACACTGCAGATAGATGTCCAGTCAAATTTCTGACAACCCATCAACATATGTCCCTGTTTTTTCAGTGGGATATCATCAGATGGCCCTTCCAGCAGTAGGTGCAGCGTGAGGGAGTGTCAGACTTTTACTGACTCAAACCAACCGTGCTCCTTCTTGAGCCCTTTGTGTACCAGAGCCGCGGTAGCTCTTTCAAACTATCCAGCCCGCCAGCCTATCTATACTAATATCATAAAGCTGAAGAGTTTGTTTGTTTATTTGTTTGAACGCGCTAATCTCAGGAACTACTGGTCCGATTTGAAAAATTATCTCAGTGTTAGATATCCCATTTATCGAGGAAGGCTATAGGCTACTTTTTATCCAGGTGCGCCGTGTAGTTCTCACTAAGCTAGAAGTGAGAAGCTAGTAGTGAGATAAGCGCGTTCCGTCAAATATACCTTTTTATAAGGCATAGTTTGGTTTTGTTTCTCCACACAGACAATTAAATCCGTCAAATACTTCTGCTTCATGTTGAAGCAGCCTCACACCTCGAAACGAGGCACTACTTTGAACTGAACCTGATTGCCAGAAAGCCACTCCACACGAAATTAGTCTCCAAACGCCGAGAAACGCTGTTTACGTTTAATTTCATGAACTGAAATCAGGAAGCGACTTTCGTTGAGGGTGAAAATTCAAGAGTAAGCTATTTCTGCACCGCTTAATTTGGCTTTATAGCTTTGTGGTACTTGAATATTTCATTATAAGGTAGGTACGTGGCTCAATTCTCGAAGGGTTGAGAAGGATCTTCGTTTTATGTTTAAGCCTCTTAGAGCCGTTGCAAACTGCGGTCTAAAATGTCGGCCGATGGTTGGTTGACAGGTAATCCTGTATTCAATGAATTTTTTTTAGTCGCCCTGGTACCTGATCGTTGTAATGTGTACCTACTACTATTCACCTCCATGCTGATTTATGAGCCCAATCAAACTATTGGCCGACTAAAAAATTGCAGTATGCGATTGCTCTAAATATTAGACGTGTTTTGGGCAATTGGCATTGACCAAGGACTCCATACTTCCAAGTCAGTGACTGAAAATCCGAATAAGACTTACTACTGGCTTAAGAAGTCTACGTCAGAATCTTAAGCTTAACATTAACCTGGATAATAACGTAGTAGAACCTTTTTCAAGCGTCCTTTTTTAGGTCTTATAAACATGGCCTTTATAAAGTACACCTAAGAGGTAAAATTGATTGTTGTAAGTTTGTTTGTAGGGGGTAATCTCTGGAAGTAATGAACTAATTTTAAAAACTGTTTCACTGGTAGAAAGCGACATTATTCGTGAGTGCTATAGGCTATATTCTTCTTCCCAGCAAAAACACATAGGAAGTGGTGAAGGGCGGGCGTTTTTGAGTCTGTCTCATGTAATTTTGACGTTCAGAAAGTGCTGTTTTCAGCCTACTTTCAATAAATGCTTTTTGATTTTGATTTTATATTTTATCCGGGTACGGGCAGTATTTCCCATGGGACACGAGTGAAACCGCGGGAAAACGGCTATAATGTATAATTGTGGTATAATGCATATATTGTCAAATCTTAATCTCTAATCGCAAAACAGCAGACAAATTGCTTATAGAAATCTGTTACTGAGTAAACAATAGATTTTAGCAGTACAGAGCAAACATCTATGGACTGGGGCCGTGTTATCTGTCGTCAAATTGATCTGATTACGATGCGAAAATGGGACGCTACTATTGGTCAGATAGATAGCTCTATCTCTCTTACACATTTAAATCTAAATCAACAATGTTACTGGCAATATGGGCCTGGTTTACTCTTAAATTGAAATATGTTCAGTTTAGCTTGATTTTTAACTAAAAAAGTTATTTAAAGTACAGAACATTCTATTTAGATTATATACCCGCTGAACAAGAAACTTTTGAATCCGAAAAACGTCAACAAAAGACTTCATTCAACTAATTGTGCTATCTCAAAAGTTGCTCCCATTAGCTTACCACACAAAACACATTCAGGCCAAATTTCTCAAAACCACATCAAAATTAAGGCGACAATAACTCAAAAACTACGAAACACATTATCACCATGTAATAGGCAATAAAATATATTCATACGGTGTTTCCCTCGCCATGTTGTATCCTTAAGGTGCATGCGACGACTAGAAGCGGGAAATTCAAATATAAAATGGTTTTTTCATGTTTTACCTAAGTTAACATTCAATATGAGGCGTGGTTTTATGATTGGCGGTTATAATATCCCACAAAGTAATTTCTGATGTCCTTGTTTAACTCCGAAACTTACTCTGTAAAAAAAAACTTTGTAAAAAACGTTTTATTGCGCAATAAAACGTTTTTTACAAAGTTTTTTTTTACAGACATCAGAAATTACTTTGTGGGATATTATAACCGCCAATCATAAGATCACGCCTCATATTGAATGTTAACTTATGTAAAACATAAAAAAAACATTTTATATTTGAATTTCCCGCTTCTAGTCGTCGCATTCACCTTAAATTCGGGTGTTACGTAACTCGGGGTCAACGACCTGAGGCCCGGCCGGAACGCACCGCTCGCAAACTAAAGTTTAACGTGGATCGTGATCAAATAATTCGATGATACTTTTTTTTTCGTGTTTTTTTGTCGCATTAACGTTATTTTTGTGGTGCGAAGTTTAGTTTCTGAAAGAATTTCCACTTTTATATTTGTTTGTTCGTAAAGGCCCCGTAACTACTGAACTGATTTGGAAAATTCCATATTCGGCTATATTTTGTCAAAGTACGGGAAAAAATTCCCGAGGTACGCGGGTGGAATCGCGGGTAGCTAGTATGATAAATAATAAAATTGATTATTAATTTAGTTCAAGATTTTGTTTTCAAGGACTATACACACGACCTTTTTAGAGGACACAAACAAAAGAGGTCAATTATGTCCTTGTATTAACTCTTAACCATTTATTTCTTTATAAAGGCATTATAATAATAGCACAATTTAAGTATTATATCATTATAACCGACACCTCGTTATTACAGCCACTTATTATATAAAAAAATACGTAATAAAAAAAACACAGCCATATTTGTCACGCCCTTGAAATCTTTGAAAGGCCGTTGACGGTACACTGCTTGCGGGGTCCATAGAATTGAATTCTTGCTCATTATACAGATTTTTAGAGGGTTGCATTGAAACATGTCATGCGAAGATTTGGCTAGAAGTTGATTCACTACGGTACCTATAAGACAGTTTTTTGATTAACACCTTTAAGACTTACTACTGAATTCGATATCCTGACCGTTGATTTGGTTACTTGAGATAGGAATTAGACATTACTTGGATGGAGCTAATGTCCCAAATTCAATCTCTGGTAAGTAAATCAACGGATAGATATCTTATTGGGAACGGCTTTTAGTAGATTTTTGAAAAGACCAAAGCCACAAACATGTACATAACTTGGGATAATAACCATGAAAGGGAGCTACGGGGGGAACTATGAGGGAGTTTTTGAGTCCCATTGGCGTCCCATGTAATGTTTGCTGTGAAAAATAGATAATTTGAATAATGCTGACTTTGATATAAAAATATCAGCTATTGAGACGCATTTTCCCATAACCTGTAGTTATTACAAAACTTTACTTTTAAACGCTCGACTGACTTGCTTTTGACCGTGAAACTATTTCGCTAGAAAGTATCTATGTAAGTAAAGAAAAGTCGCAATTTCTCGCTATCTAAATAGATAACTTATATTAACTTTTAAAAACCTTGATTTTCCAATAGAAAATTCTTAAAATGTAGATTGAAAATGTACGTCATTTTTAGGGTTCCGTACGGTATCCAAAAGGGTAACAAGACCCTATTACTGTGTCTGTCATGTGGCTAAATCTCATGACCCGTAATAATTATTTAAGCAATTATAACAAATTAAACTTTTACAATCAATCTTTTGTTCCTTCATTTAGCGCAAAAGAAAGTTGAACCGTATCTAGAAGTTGTAAGTTCTGAAGTACTTGCATGCTCCTTGTCTTGGCACAAAAAGTTGGAAAGCACCTTAGACTTTCAAACTTTACTCAAGTATCTTGAGTTTTACGAGACGTTCTTGAGAATTTTAAAGACATAACAGAAACTGCAACTTTATGAGAACCTTTTTAGGGTACCTAAAGGGTAAAACGGAACCCTATTTCTAAGACTTCGCTGTCCATGCGTCCGTCCGTCTGTCACCAAGCTGTATTTGTTTGAGTGATGGTCTTTGTAAGGAACCCTTCGTGCAGGAGTTCGACTTGCGCTTGGCCTGTTTTTTTTTCATCAGGTCTAAACCTACCGCGAATGTTTCTACAGTGACTATCGAAAGCTTAAACTGCACTTTTAATAGTGCAATGAAGATATTTTTCCACGATTTATTAAAAAAAACACGAAAGAAGATTAATTGGTACTCAAAATACTTTACAAACATATTTTACGTCATAAGTAGAAGAAAAGGACTAATCTTAGAGGATTTCAGACTCATACGTAAAAATCACGGCAACACGACCAACGACAGCAAAATACCGAACTAATCCCATCCAATCCTTAGCATTTCCATATAAAAGAAATTAAATACCATGTTGATGAAAACAGAGATGTTTTTCAAATAATAGGAGCATTGCAAACAACGTAATCCTTTAGCACTTTCCTCTATAGCACAGCTGTTCTCTCCGTAATAGGATTGTCTTTTAATGTTTTGCAAACATTCCTTATTTAACTTGCTAGAAATGGGATCCATGAATAATAGATCTACCGTTCTCTTTGTCACGTTTATGGGGAAAATTTGAAACATAGTTTTGCGAAAAAGGATAGGTAATTTTAGACAACAACCGGGTCTTACTCGCGATCAAACTATAAAAGGTTTACGATATCTCTTTTCTCCCGACGTTTCGGCCGAATGCACCGACTGTGGTCACGGGAAGACTGATGACAGCTAGCGACGTCTCCGTGAAGTGCAGGGTTTTTTAACTACCCTCACTTGGTCGTCACAATTTTCACTATTTGATATCGTACTGTCTACCCTACACACTACACTGACAACATCTTCTTGCCGGCCCTGTGTATATTTTTCGCGACGATGACACTTGCTGATGACAGGATTCCATGATGTAAACCTTTAATAGTTTGATCGCGAGTAAGACCCGGTTGTTGTCTAAAATATGTGCACAAATCGCGAAAGTTTAAAAACATTTAAGAATAACTATGTTATACAGTTTATGCTTAAGGGTATTACTAGACCAATCGATCGACTGTCGATCGATGCTAAAATAGATTGGTCGACTCGATCGATATTTTCGCCCATACCTATTGATCAGGTCGACCAATCCTTTCTATCCATTAGATAGGTCTATTAATACCCTAAAACTTTGTCAATAGAAAGAGATAATTTTAGTAGCAAAGCCTTTGACCTCATATGCCAAGAGTATGCACTTAGAATTGGATGCGATTTTGCTTTACACCGCGTGATGATTGACGCTCAGTCCTTCTCCGTGTGAGAGGAGGCCTGTGCCCAGCCGTGGGACGATAAAAAAAAATGGTTTACACCGGCATGTTAGCTAAGTTTCAACCAAATCCATTCAGTAATTCATTAAATTTCTGCTAATACAAAAATAAATTACAAGACTTTCTTCAAGTTTTTAAATATGAATCGTAGGCCTGCACACTATTATTTGCCGCAATCGCATCACCCGCGGTCCAGAAAACATCTTAGTGAGTAATAAGTACGCATATTTTTTCTCTGACGGTAAAATAAGCGTTAGGTACATGTAACACCATGGCTGGTTGACCTTGAAAATGCGAGGTACTACCTACATAGTAAATCACGGCCGTCCACCATGAAGATTCTGTTTAGTTTAGCAATCGTTGAGTCAGATGTACTAACAAGTATATTATATACTAGGTTCGTCCAGCGGTTTCACCCGCTTTACAAACGAACTTTCCGTACCCGGATAAAAAGTACCCTATATTATTCTGAGCATTGTGATGTAAGCCAAGTTTCTTCAAAATTCGTGCAATAGTTTTTGTGTAAAAGAGTAACACACATACCTACATCATCACAAACTTCCGCATTTATAATATGTATGTATTAGTATACAGTAGGATTGCAATTAAATACGTAAATAGGCCTATCCGCTGTCAGTTATCCTATGTTGATAATATAATAATTAATGAACATTCTGTATTATATTTTGCTTATAATTGGATAAAAACACCACGTTGCCACGGGCTGCGTAATTTAATATTCTTAGAAATGTTTCTATGGAAACATAATCTGAGATTATACGAGTCTAGCACATGAAAAACCGATAGCTTGCCGAAGTGTTATAAATTAGACGTTACAATTGGTCAGCCTCTTGTTCCTATTTGAAAAAAAAAATTTGAAATGATATCAAATATTTTATATTTTGCCTAAATAATATGGGTAAAATTTAGAAAGTGAATGTATTACGAGCAGTTAATACGTCTGGAACATCTGGTAGATATGCATCCCTTGCATGTTCCTTTGTTGCATTAAAACACCTGCTTTTGCCGAAAGATCATTGACCTTACGATTCAAGCCAACATTACAAGGCGGTATCAAATTTATAACTAACTTCCGCCAGCGGTTTCACCCGCGTCCTGTGAGAACTGCTCGGCGCACCCGGATAAAAAGTAGCCTATAGCCTTCCTCGATAAATGGGATATCTAACACTGAAAGAATTTTTCAAATCGGACCCGTAGTTCCCGAGATTAGCTCGTTCAAACAAACAAACAAACTTCAGCTTTATAATATTAGTATAGATCTGACTCGCGTTCTGTGCGAACTACTCCGTGCACACGGATAAAAAAATAGTTTATAGCCTAAAAATCTGTCAAGTTATTTCCAAGATTAGCGCGTACAAATCAACAGTCTTCACCTTCATAATATTAGTATAGATTATATAACATCATGTTTTTCCGAAGCAACATATTTTAAGTATCAAATAAGTCACTTCTTCAATAAAAATAAAACATGATAATCCTCAAATCAAACTATTTTGTTTAGGTACAAAATATAGAGCTGTTCACCCCGAACGGAGGATATACGTACAAAAATAAATATTTTTCCTTTTAAGGCAAGCGTATAGGCTGAAAACAATAGGGTGCGACTGTGTCGTATCTTCGCGGTTTATGGAGGAAAATACACTTTGAGCTGTGATAGGATACTTTGAGGATATTTCATGAAGCGAAAAAGACAAAATGCTGCTTAATCTTAGCAGCATTTTGTTAGCAAACGAGTAGACCATCCCGACTGCAGCTGTGGTATGTATATTCTTAAAAGTTCCTCTTGAATCCCTATCTATATATTTTCGAGTTTATCGCGAAAACACCAGATAGACAGACTGACAGACTTTAAATTTTAATGTGCAGTGATAGTTTTGTTAAGGCAGTTTTCTGGCGTCTGGCTTAAAAAACCTCACTGCTTCCCGATACGCAAGACGCAAAATTTTTACATATTTGAAGATTTTTTTCCTTGCGTGAACGAGCAAATCTGAGGAATTAGTGGACTGATGTGAAAAATGCTTCAGTGTTAGGAGCCCATTTATCGAGGAAGGCTATACTATACGGGCGTGCCGATGCACGGGTGAAACCTCTTACGAAAGCTTTTTTATACTGATTCACTTCCAAGTTTTAAATACAATTAAAAATCCTTCAAATAAAATGTAAAATCGTATCAACTCGTTGTAATATAATCGTAAAACGTTCGCCGTCTGTCGTAAATGGTTCTTACGTACAATTTGCCACGTTTATTGCGAACTACAACGAAGACAGCTTTGTTTTATCGTTCTTAAACAGTAGGTATGCCGGCTGAGATACGGGAAACGTTTTACTTTGAATGCTACGAATACTTTGTATGTTTTAGAGTTAGGAGCAGCTGTAGTGTTTTGCTTGTTTTGTAAGGTATAATAAGAATACTTCTTACTAGCTTCCGCCAGCGGTTTCACCCGCTTTCCCGTGGGAACTACTGCACGCACCCAGATAAAAAGTAGCCTATAGCCTTCCTCGATGAATGGGCTATCTTACACTGAAAGAATTTCTCGAATCGGACCAGTAGTTGCTGAGATTAGCGCGTACAAACAAACTCTTCAGCTTTATAATATTAGTATAGATTACATTTCATCATCTACTAAGCCTTTTCCCAACTATATCTAAGGGAATGCAGCTGAGTACTGTTTTATATGGAGCGACTGCCTATCTGACCTCCTCAACCCAATTATCCGGGGAACCCCGGTAAGACCGGTTATCAGATTTTCTGGCTTCTTACGACTGCCAAAAATGTTCAAATGACAGCCGACCCACCAATTTGTCGTGGTATCCGAAACACGGAGGAATCCCTCATGATAAGACAGTCGACGAACCGATCGCGCCAAGCGTTGCTTAACCTTATGATCGATCTATATGCGTGACTTTAACTTAGCCACGGACTCTTACTTTATTTCACTTGAAATTTCCTGCCACTCTTTATGTAATTTTAACAAAAATAAGTGCGAAATCTTTTCGGCAAATATACACCTACTTAGATACATCATTAGGTAGAATTGGCCACATTTTATCGTCAAGTGCTTTAATATTTATAAACTTGAAAAGTTTATTATCGGTCGATGACCTTTAATTAAGAAATATTCACAGATATTTTACGATATTCTCGTCCGAACTCAATATATTTATGCAATTTTCATTAAGTCGACCCATGAATTCTGAAATATCGTCCTTATTACGTAAACTTAGGTGCTAAAATCGTATGCGACAGGTTAAACTGGAATGTTTACGTTATTCCAATAATATAAATCTTTGGAAATATTTAATGGAAGCCAAATGTTTTTGTTAGTATGTCGAGAATGACGGGTTCATAGTTATTCTCTTGTATATTTATTTGAATTTATTTCGGGAAGAGTGCAATGTATTGATGATAGGAGATCGCCGACACCTTACGCAAAGGAAAACTGTTTGAATGTGCTCCCAATATGCATCGATAATAATCTATACTAATATTATAAAGCCGAAGATTGAACGCGCTAGTCTCAGGAACTAATGGTCCGATTTTAAAAATTATTTCAGTGATAGATAGCCCATTTATCGAAGAAGGCTATAGGCTACTTTTTGTCAGGGCGCACCCAGACAAAAAGTATTAGTTCCCATGGGAAAGCGGGTGAAACCGCTGGCGGAAGCTAGTAGCAATATAATCTTAAGAAAAAATATTTTTTGGGCTCCAGTGCTGAAGACTGTTTATAAAACACTACCCTTGTTCATTACAAAATACTTAGCACCCAATATCGATAAGAACAAGAAAAAATGTCTTTCAAATCATCGCTTATTTGCCAAAAGCAGGGGTAGGTAGCAGCTATCCTATCAAAGATTATCTTGCATATATAATGTTGTGTGTAGGGTCGAACCCCTGGTAGCAAAGTACTGAAGGAATGTAAAATATCGTATCTTGTAGATACGATATATTACGTCTGAAGCCAATTTTGCGAGTATAGAATCCTCGGAATCCCGTGTTCGGAATGTGGGTATGTCGTTGCTATCGTCTGGGATCGAGATCTTTCTTTGCGTCACAAACTACTCATATAAAAGGTTCTTTTGAATACTATTTCATAGTCGGACCTTGAAAAAGTTATCCATTTATCCTAGCCTTTTCCCAACTATGTTGGCGTCAGCTTCCAGTCTAACAGGACGCATCTGAGACATGGAGCGACTGCCTATCCGACCTCCACAAACCAGTTACCCAGGCAACCTTACCCCTTGGTAAGACTGGTCACTCTTTCTGTTAGTCATTCATACAAATGTAAAATCGTAGATAATAATAATTTTATATAGAATACAAAACAGACGCAAACAATGTCATAAGTCAAAGTCAAACCATTTATTTCCATTAGACTATTTACAGTCACTTCTGATTCGTCACACCATAGTCTACCAGTTGAAGCTAATAGACACTAAGAAACGCGACTATCAAATCTTCTTATCAGGTCTTTAGCCGTAAGAAGATGTCTTTAAACACCTGAATTATCGATTAAAAAACCCGGCTAAAAACCTCAATTTTATTCAAGTAAAAAGGGCTTCATTTGGTAGACGAGTATCAAAAGACCCCTCCCACTATGGGTGCAGCGAAAAGGAGTGTCAGACTTTTACTGATAAAACCTTATTGAGTCATCGTAAACCATTGATGCAGTAACTAAAAAAGTTACAAAGTTATATATTCAAAGTAGGCTGAAAATCTGCAATTTTTTAAAGTCAAGTTTACAAAAGATAGCCCCCAAAAACGCCCGCCCTTCACCACTTTCTATGTGTTTTAGCTAGGAAGAAGAAATGGTGGAACAAACTCCCCAGTAACACAATTCTGTTTGTATGGTTTGAAGAACCAATCAGAACTCTTTCGAATAATCCAGGCATCCCTAGTAGGCTATACCTACGAAATAAGTCTAGGCAGAAATAGAAACACTTGAGTAGAGGAAATGAATCAGCAATTCCGAGTTTCCGAGTCCTAATCGATGCCCTGGCCGTGACAGCGCAGACCTACATACGAGTAGGCAGTCGCGAGAGCACGTTTGCTTGAGCTGTTTACAATCGTTCGTTATTGCTACGTTTTATATGTTTTTCTCCTACATATCTACATCCACACTTATATTTTTCTGTTTGGTTGTTTGAACCAAAGCTCCGAAACTACTGAACCGATTTGAAAAAAATCTTTCACTGTTGGAAAGCTACACTATTCTCGCGTAAGATAGGCTATCTATACTAATATTATAAAGAGGAAAACTTGTTTGTTTGTTTGTTTGGTTGTAATGAATAGGCTCAAAAACTACTGGACCGATTTTAAAAATTCTTTCACCATTCGAAAGCTACATTATCCACGAGTGACATAGGCTATATTTTATCCGGGTACGGGCAGTAATTCCCACGGGATGCGAGTGAAACCGCGGGAAAACGCTAGTGTATATAAGAAAGAAATTCCCCGGACGCAGGCGAAACTACGGGAAACAGTTAGTAAAAATACATTTATGCTTGCTTATTAAGAATTGTGTACAACATTATAATTAAAACTTTACCTGTTTATATAAGAAGTTACCCCACAATTCTAATGATATTTCTGAAGTTAATAACCATTAATTTTTCGAGAGACAAACCGTCTTCATTATTTTCCTTAACAGTT
>NWSH02000306.1:75833-93535 GCA_002382865.2 Heliothis virescens
AAACAAGGACATCAGAAATTACTTTGTGGGATATTATAACCGCCAATCATAAGATCACGCCTCATATTGAATGTTAACTTAGGTAAAACATGAAAAAACCATTTTATATTTGAATTTCCCGCTTCTAGTGGTCGAATGCACCTTAAAGTCCTAAAACTCTCATTAAATTGCCATAATAGAATCATATTTACTATATTTGTACTTAATAGCAAACCAACACACAGATTCGTGGAACACATTGAATATAGATACGCAATCATACGCCACGAGGGGATCGTTGCTATGGAAACCAGACTAACTGACTAATGTATAGCTAGCACGCGAATGAGAGAGCACTTAATATATTTTATGTTGTGTATTGGTGTATTTTTGAATTGTATAACAAGAATTCAGTTATTCTTTCTATAAAGGAAATTTTCAGGCGCCTTATAGTCTGTATTTTCGAGATAAACTTACGAGTAAAAACTACTGATCGAATTTCCATCTATACTAATATTATAAAGCTGAAGAGTTTGTTTGTACGCGCTCTCATCTCAGGATCTACTGGTCCGATTTGAAAAATTCTTTCAGTGTTAGATAGCCCATTTATCGAGGAAGGCTTTAGGCTATTTATCCGGGGGCGCGCAGTAGTTCCCACGGGAAAGCGGATGAAACCGCTGGCAGAAGCTAGTTTAAGATAAAAGTAGTGATGCCAGAGGACCATTTTAGTAGTCTTCCTTCATATACAAGCGAAGAAGCTGGTCGATAGATTAAATTAAAAACCAAAAGTGTTGGTGATTTCATTCTTACAAACAAGTATATTTAATGAAATGCCTTAAAAATCTAAATTTCTGTGTCTAGAACCGTAATTTAAGCACGTAGATGATCTCAAATTAACATTTTGTTTAAAAAAATCGATCTGCGCAAGACTATACACGTTTACTTGTAGTCGTGCCAAACGATCCTTGTAATATGAAACTTAAGTGCGTCAAAGGGATAAAGAAAATTGCTCTTTTCTACTTAAGAATATACTTAGAAAATGCTTGTTACACACCGTTTGGTTAAGAAGAGTATTAGTTAATTAACCAAGTTTACTAATTAAAACAAGGATGGTGATTACATCATAAACGAAGTTGACTATGGTTATGTACAACTGAACAGCTTTAATTTTATGTGGTCAACCTTATTTTTCCTTTTCTTACTGAGTCAGTAATTGCTGATCATCTAAATACATAAAACTCAAAGGTGACTGACTGACATAGTGATCTATCAACGCACAGCCGAAACCACTGGATGGATCGGGCTAAAATTTGGGACGCAGGCAGATGTTATGACGTAGGCATCCGCTAAGAAAGGAAAGGTAATATTTCACGCAAATTGTCGGTTTTCAGAAGGCAAATTACGGGTAGTAAGAAGCCAGAAAGTCTGAGAACCAGTCTTAGCAAGGGGTATGTATCGGGCGCCCGGGTAACTGGGTTGAGCAGGTCAGTTAGGCAGCTAGTCCAAAACACTGGTACTCATCGGCAAACTGTTTAACTGGGAAGCCAACCCTAACATGGTTGGGAAAAGGCTAGGTAGATGATCACGCAATCTGTCTTCTTAGTTCTACTCAGTAGTTCTACGTTCTCTACTGACTTTTCTACAAAGCCTTATTGCAAACCTACTATATTGACTATAGTGTTAACGTATTTTTCTCACACCAAGGGTTCATTCCAAGCCCCAGTCATATAATGACGTCATAGTTACAGCAACTAATAATAACAAAGTGCGTGCTATGAGGTCAACGGAACCTTTACCTGTAGCTGTAAATTAGTAGTTAAATGTTATAATTATATGGTCTAGCATTTTATTTGGTAACAGTTAAGTACCAACAACTGTATTAAAAGTTTGTAATGATTTTAAGACAAAAAAATTAGGGCCAGTATGAGATGTTCCAGATAGCTATATGACAAATAATGCCATAAAAAAGTCGTCAGAATAAAAAAAAATCTGTGGCCATCTATCTGGAATTATCTGGAACCATAAAAACTGGCCCTTAGCCTTTTGAAATAACTATGATTGACGAAAGACACGACTCTACAACTGTCTTACAAAATGGGTATGAGAGAGTCGATCCCCACAGTTCATCCGAGGGAACTACTTTCGGCACCTGATTACAAAGTAGGCTATGTGTATGTGTATATGTACAAAGTAGGTTCAGTAATTTAGGCGTAAAAACGAGACAACTGACACTTTTTGTCATTCAAAAAAATAATTAAAGAAGTAAAAATCGCCATTAAAAATAGCAAAATATTGCACGCTAAATATAGACCAACAGAGCACTATCCGTTAGTGTGAAAACGCCTGCAAAATTCACACTCTGCAAACAAAGCTACGTTTAAGCTGCAATTTATCTTTTCAGAACTCCCGTTTGAACCTCACAGCTATACGAGCAACTTGAATGATCCATTATTTTATTTTTAGGCACAAATTCGACTACAAATCCAGTGGGATTGAATGCTTGAAACATCCGCTTTTTCGTCGAAAATCTCGCAATACTAATTTGTAAAGGAATGAAGCAGATTCGATGGATCTCGCTTTAAGTATTTTTGCAAAGCGATTAGTTTTGTGCATTTTGTTGAGTTTGTAGCAATGTTTTTGGTATTTTAACAGTTAAAATACAGCTTCTGTGTTTGAACTGAAGCGTTCTTTTAATATTCTGTTTACAGAATAAAACATAAAATAGGTATTAAGTAAGTAAAGAAGGGAAATCATTCCGTCATCAACTGGGACGCCACGAAAATTTTACACCAGAAAAATAGCCAGCCAGTATGTACCATCCAAAAAGTCATCAAAAAAGTCCGATTAAAATTGAGGAGGAAACACTTTTTAGAAATTTATGCATACCTAGACCATTTCAGACACTATCCTTTATTTTTAAGATAAAGAATCATACAAAGCCCAAACACCTTTTGACGCACGTTTTTTTGTCACCATACTAACAAATAACTATAAAGACAGCCGTTGAACGTATACGCTTATATAAGACGAAATAGTCAATAGTTTGGAAAAAATACTTCCTCTTTCGTAAATCAAGTGTAAAACGCCTAAAGTAGATGGATGGAGAGGTAGAAGAAGACCAAAGAAAACATGGATGGATTGCCTGAAAGATGACATGAGTAAGAAGGGAGTGAATGTTAGTATGACCAGTGACAGGGAGAAATGGAAGCGAAAAACATATTGCGCCGACCCCATATAAAATTGGGAACAGGGCAAGAAGATGATGATGAAGTGTAAAAAGCCTTAATATGTACTTAACATTTTTCAAGATGGCGTCGCTGTAAATAGCAAGATACTTTGTTCTCAAGTCTCGGAACCAAGAAAAACAATGTTTTACCAGGTCATGCTGGGCAATTTGCGAACTTTACAGGAAAGACGATTATTGATGGTTTTAGACAAAAGAACAGACTAACACGTAACAATGTCTAGCAACGTTTGGAATGGAAAAAAAATGATTTGTAGTCTCAAATCTAATATCATTGAATACCGCTTGGAAGAAACTTTGCTACTTCTGATTTTGTAGGAAATACTTCCATTTAAAACGAATCAATACATATTATAAAACAAAGTCCCCCGCCGCGTGTGTCTGTCTGTCTGTTCGCGATTTACTCGAAAAGTACAGAACGGATTTTCATTCGGTTTTCAAAAATAGATAGAACAATTCTTGAGGAAGGTTTTAGTGTATAGTAAGTTTATGTTTTGCACAAACCAACGATATTACAACGATTAGTTCAATATGTCGGCAACAAATAAGCCGATCGGGAGCTTTCCTCGAAAACGCTGCCAAAACCTTTTGAGTTTTTTTTTCTTGAATAACCGACGCGAAGCGAGGGCGGGCAGCTAGTACTATATAAATACAACTGATGAAAATGAAAATAGATACAATCATAATTCGAGCAAAAAAAACTTAACCCTTTTTGGCAGTCGCGTATTACACAAACAGCCAACCCCAAAAAATCTCAAAAAAAAAAACCAAAAACTCCGAAAAACAAACAGCCAATCAAAAAACAGGAATCACGTTACCATCGCCGGCGACTTCGTTAACAAATACTGTAGCTTTTATATAAATCGTTAATATATATAAAATACAGACGGATTCAATTAATTTAATTGGATTAATCACTAGCAGGGCTACGTATTCGGCAGAGCAGGGTAAAACCCGGTTATCTTGGAGCCAATTGATTATTCCCGAATGAAACGGTAAAATAACATGTTTAATGTTTTTGGAATTGAATTACGGATTGTAATTAAGCTCATGTTTTCATTTTTAAATTCATACAGATTTTATAATCACCGATAAAGAAGGGGTGATTAGTTAAATGTAGGTTATGGCTGGTTGTGGCCTCGTATTTCCCAAAAAATTGACCCAAAGATTTCGCTGACATGTTAATTTGAATGAGAAAATGTGTCTAATGGCATCTACTAAAGATATTTTGACTAAGGTCTTACCTTATATTTACACCGATTTCGCTCTTGATAAAAAGGTTACCTAACACCGAAAGATTTTTTCAAGTCTGACCTTACTTTTCAACATTAATGCATTCAAAACAAACAAACCCTTCATCTTTATAATATTCGCATAGCTATAGATCACAAATAAAGCTCACTCTTTCTTCATCCATTAACTACCAACAAAAACTTACTTGCAACTTTTTCTCTATCCATTAGCTTTCAACAGAAACTCTATAACCCTAATGCACTTTATTTATCCAGAAATAGATGAAAAGGTGCAAAACAAGGTGATAACCCTATTAGTCAATGAAAGCTCCCCTAGGTTTCATTAAGCCCCATTTAGCTGGCATAGATAGATAAACACGGAACACCCACGCGCTCCTAGCGAGATAACGTCACATCTACGTCATGGCTTTATATAAATAGTGGATTTACTGGTTGATTTTAAGGTTCCGTACCCGAATGGCAAAAAAAGGAACCCTTATAGGTTCGTCATGTCTGTCTGTCCGTCCGTATGTCACGCAAATTATAACTTTGTTATTCATATATTTGTATGAAAAACAAAAGTTAATTTTTGTTGGCGATAAAAGTTTGTATTTTGGCTGGTTGAAGGTAATAGGAACGTTCATTTTTCATAGATAATATAATGGAACGGAACCCTTCGTGTGCGAGTCCGACTCGCACTTGGCCGGTTTTATTAAGGTGCCGTATAGAGGGAAAAACGGGACCCTGTTACTGATACTTCGTCAGTCAGTCACCAGACTGTAATCATACGTATCGTGACAGACAGACAGACAGTTGACAGTAACGCCCAGTTTCACTGGTTCCTGATAAATTTCGAGTTAACTATCTGACAGATCATGTCATAGAAAAGTTGTAAAAATGAAAAACATTTCTATGGCACTATCTGCCAGATAACTATCTAGAACCTGTGAAACTGGCGGTAAGACTGCTATCCGCCAGCCACCAGGCAGTAACTCGTGTATCGTGATAGACAGACAGTTGAATTATTGTTGCCTCTTCATATAACAAAAGATTTTTTTGCTCGTTTATTCTCCGAAAAGTCTCTGACCAAAAACTAGGACTATAGAAGGTGGATCGATTAAAACGAGGTCATTGAAACTCCATGCTTATAAAATGACCATTCGTTTGATGTATAAAACGGCAACAAAATTCAACTTAAAAAAGACACTTTCGTGATTGTAAAATCAAATTACTGTCGACACAACAAAACCAAGTAATTAATCATTAAAAGAAATAAGAGAATGCCTCGTTTAGAGATTACGCAGAGTCAAAAATGATTTTCATTTAATTTCACAGTTCTCTAAATACGTTTAAATATCAACTCTAAACGCTTAAGATAAGGACCAATATTCTTTTACAAGCAGCATATACACGTCATCACAAGCCAATCCAATTAACCAAGGATTACTGGCTTATTAAGTGTCGCGTATAGATCTAATAATAGTCAGTAAGTGATACTTAAGAGAATTAGGCTCCCTTTCTTGTTTCTACGCTACTATACATTGCGGCTTCATCAAGCGTCAATGACGGCTGATGATAAACCAGCTGATTACTGCAGTTTCTTCGAGTACCCGGATAAAATATAGCCTATGTTACTCAGGGATGGCACAGAATAAAGATGTACCAGTAATGAAGCTAAGCCTTGTTGTCCAAAATGATGACGTAAGCAACATCGAAGCCGTAGGGTTGTCATATGGTAGTATTGCCTTAAATATCTGTCAAACTTTAGTTCCTAATTTGACCAAATGCTAGCTGGCGCGGTAGCTCTCGATGCGACAGTCAGTACTGACAGCACTGGTAAAGGTACATTAATGCTCGTTAATGCGCATGCGTGTGTGATTGTGACATTACGAACTTTAGCAGGTACCTTCCCAACTGTTCTACATATATTTAAACTATGGGGATAGTCTAGCTACCCAGCAGTGAAAGATTTTGCAAATGGACTCAGTAGTTTCAGAGCCATTCGGGTACAAACTTACAAACAAAAAAATATATATTCGCGTAGTTTAGTAAAAAAAACTCATCCAATAGTTCTAGACAAAAGTCATACAAAATTATCAAAACTCTGTGTAAAATCATACAAAAAATTTCAGTAAAAAATATCGGTCGAATAAAGGTCGAATTGAGAACCTTCTCCTTTTTTGAAGTCGGTTAAAAATTTGCATCGCCATGACTAAGAATTTTATTCTTTTAAAATCATTACTTATTATTCTTTATTGCACACAGATACATTTAATTACACACACAATACATACAGGTAATGCCAGTGGCGTAGCGTGGCTGTATGCCGCCCGGGGCGGAAGACAATTTTGCCGCCCATGACATTAGGTTTAAAAAAAAATACAGTTAAAAAAGAAATCCCAATCGCCAAGGCGAGGGTTGGACTAAGGATCAAAACCGTGAATATAGAAAGCGAGGTTTTTTTTTCAGTTTTCTGACTGAAAAAGTAAACACTGAAAAAAGTATCCGAGATCAGCCTCGGACTACTTTTTTTGAAGGGTGCGCGATTTTTTTTATAGATTGAAGACTGAAAAAGTAAAGACACAAAAAAGAAGTTGGGTTTTTTTTCCTAGGACTATAAAAAAGTTACAAATAAAATTGTCAAGAAAGCGCAAGCGCATTTTTTTTCTTAGATTGAGAACTTAAAAAATTTTTCAGCAATTTTACTACTAATATACTTCTTAACTTAGGAGTATTTTGAGACCAAAAAATCTTTCATGTTCAATTGGAGATTTATATCTTTAATTTTTCAAAGCAAATTCTTTTAGTGCACCATCAATGTCTACAGCAAAATATTGTTTCAGAGAGAAAGAAAAAAATATTTTTTCAAGAAGGTACACTTTCCTCCCTCTAACTAGAGCAGTATTTTTCGACCTTTTTCATGGCACGACCCCATGAAAAACTATTTCGTAACCCCCGTTATTTCTTTTTTTTTTGCAAATGTACACATGTTTATACATTTTCGTAATTAAAGTCGGATAGTTGTATTTGTTGTGATTCGGCATACGCCATTTTTTCGGTTTGGTATCAGAATGTACAAAGTACAAGTTTTGTGTCTAAAAGATAAACACAGAAAAAATTAAGCGATGCCATTGAAAAGGCGCGAAGCGAGCGCGAATTTTTTTCTAGTTTTATCTCTAAAAGGCAAACACAGAAAAATCAAGTAAGAGCATTGAAAAGGCGCGAACGAAACGGGCGCTTATAATTTTGTTAGTTTGATGTTTAAACGATAAACACAGTTGAGGATTGTAAATGCGCGAGCGAAGCGAGCGCGAATTTTTTTTTAGCTTGAAGATTATACAATACATAATTAAATAATAAATAAGTAAATGTTTCTTTCTTCCTTTCTTACATTTTGCCGCCCCCTAAAAAGTGCCGCCCGGGGCGGGCCGCCCCCCCCGCCCCCGCCACGCTACGCCACTGGGTAATGCACAAAGGCGAGCTTAACCCAGAGTTGGGTTCTCTAACAGCAAACCTTAGAGTGATAGAGAGATTCGGTAGAGAAGGGAATCATCCATGATATATATCTCATACGAACAATAAAAGCTTCAATATAGACTAGAAATATCAAAAACTTGCCAAACGGCGCAAGGGCACGGGAAATAGTCCAGATATCGACCGATGTTATATATAAGAAACAGATGTACTAACGCTGGATTTCTATAAACCTATCTATCCTTTATTTGCAATCAGAGATTGTAATCTATACTAATATTATAAAGCTGAAGAGTGTTTCTTTGAACGCGCTAATCCCAGGAACTAATGGTCCGATTTGAAAAATTATTTCAGTGTTAGATAGCCCATTTATCGAGGAAGGCTATATATGCTACTTTTCATCCGGGTGCGACGAGTAGTTCCCATGGGACGCGGGTGAAACCGTTGGCAGAAGCTAGTAATTTATATTGAGCTAATGTCAAAATTCAATCTCCAATTGCAAATCAATAGATAGATAGGTTATTGAAGTCCGCTGCAAATGAATTTAGGATAGTCCAAGGGATATTTACATCATACGTACTTCTAAGGGCCATAGACGCTACTTACAAATAATTTATTACCATTTCAGTAAATATACGTTTCCTTTGATTTTACGTTTTGATGTCTAGAAATTTTGTTGGATTAAAACAATTCTAGAAACTAATAAAACTTGATTAATGTACCGAGTAGCGAGAATAGTAACATCGGGGAATAGCGAAAACAAGTTTCATATACATTTAGATTACAATAACAAAGACACATCTAAGGACAACCATTAACTAATTAATATAAGGAACAAAGAGACATACATACAAATATTAGTACCTCAAATTATTTGCCATCTCTATATAAGAGACTAGCCGTTTTCTCGCGGTTTCACTCGCGTCCCGTGGGAAATACTGCCCGTACCCGGATAAAATAATGTAGCTTTCGAATGGTGAAAGAATTTTTAAAATCGGTTCATTACTTCCAGAGATTACTCCCTACAAACAAAATTACAAATTTACAAAACTATTTTACCTCTTTATAATATTAGTATAGATTTACTTTTTCCAGAAAGTTGTATGTTTTTCTTACGTTACTATTGCACAAAACGTATATACGCCTATATTCTCTCTGAAGAACGCTTGTATGAAATAAAAAAATCCGAGTGCAAACAATCTTATTATATTTACAGAAATATATATAAAAACGTATACGAAAAGTTATATAAAATATTAATACAAAATAAGATCAATTAGCGAGTAAATATTTCATTGTTTTCGTTCATCGAATTGTTTGAACAGCGAGCGTAGTTGCCGGGTAATTTGGGATAAACCGAACTATTTCGTCTTTCGTATAGTATCCGATACCAGAACCACAACCTATATGATATTTTAAGTATCGGTGAATAGTTTATAAAGGAAAACGTATTCTACAAATATCTACACCGATATTTTAAGCTGAAGAGTTTGTTTGAACTCGTTAACCTTAGGAATTACATACATGATCGATTTGAATTTTTTTCAGTGTTAGGTTAAGTTAGTGATGAAAGCTATAAGGCTAGTTAGTAGTAGTTAGTAGTTTCAAACATACAAATATATAAACAGACAATTTTTTTTCGAATTCTTACTCTTTTTTCATTTCTTAATAACCCTTGATATTTTTTTTGTAAAATATTTAATGTACAGACAACAGCACATCAAGTTACCACAATCTGTCAAATTTTTGCAATCAATTTTCAACCTTATCACAATAGTGGAAGGTAGATGTTCGATTGGTAAAATTTGACAGATTGGTATACGTTGACTTGCCGTTGTCTGTACAGACACACAGATAGAACGATAAATATGGTATGAAAACCTCAAAAAACATAGGATAGTAGAATCAATCAACGCCATATCTAAAGATGGGGCTTATTCCTTCAGGAAATTTAATCAAGGGCAAATATCGTGAAAGAATCATGACGCACCCATTTTTAATTAATTACATAAAAGTAGTCTAGAAGCCGGCGTTACAAAATATTGTGCAAGGTTTAAGTTGTTTGTTTACTATTTCTCTCGAACATTCTGTCAAAGTGAATCAGCTGTTATTCGATTTGATGGTATCATGTATACTTGTAAGTAAATGTATATGTCTGTAGTTTGGGTTATAAAGTTTTTAAAAGATAGACTATTCCTAAGATAACCTTATTATTTGCAGCCACGATAGCAGAATTTTAATTGATTTATTGAAGCATTTTATTTTAAGCGCAATGTATGACTTTAAGTTCTTAATTTGATCGTTCCTCAAGGAAGATATAATTATATACTATTTTCCCCATTTTCAGGCCTACCCCGCTTAAACATCAAGTATAAAAATACCTAATAATTACGAAGGTCCTTAAAAAAGTCCACAGAAAAGCGGATATTTGCATATAAATGCGTGTCACCGGTGCAATATAACTATTGGAAACATGCCCGGGCTTTTTTCTCTTCTTTTTTTCTTGTATCTTAACGGCTGAACGTCTCCGCAATGTCGCGAGTAGTCGCGACGTCGATTTACGTAGCGTCTGGTCTTCAACTTCGGTAGTTTGATTAAAATGGCTTTTTGCACGTTTTAGTTTGAAGGAATGAGAAATTTTAATGGTTTAAGGCTAGTCTTTTCATTTGTTAGGTAATCTGTGAATGATTAACTTTTAGGTTGAATTTGAATGACGTAAAGCCAAACAAGCTTTTAATTTAATGTTAATTTGGGGTTTCAAGAGATCTGTGGTCAGGAGGTCTACGTAGACATCATCTGTCTAACTTTTTCCCTATGTAGGCAATCCAAAGCATAATTATGTAGGTATACTTTCTGTACCACGAATAATAAAACTAAACAAAATGTCTAGCAAATCCTCATAACCTGCGTAAAATCCTTACTAATACCATAAATGCGAAAGTATCTCTGTCCATCGGATTTTCACTACAAAAACACTGAACCACTGTGCTGGTGCGGGAAGGACGCGAACGGAACCACGTGCAACAGCTAGCATCACACAAATCACAGCAAAAATCAATTCCGTTTACATACATCTCCCGAAAGCAATATCGCTTCTATCGCGTACAATATTTCCACACGTAGAAACTAACGCTGGGTCCAAACCGGTCGTTACGGCACATATTTCATTATAATTCTCACAGTCGATCGCATTGACCTAGAGTCCTAGACTGCCCAGGTGTTGATATGGGTAGAAATATCGAGTTTATTATTTTATTTTATGTAACTGTATATTCTGAGCTAGCATTGGCACAAGGTGACGGAGGGATAACCGACTTCAAAATATGGAGATTTTTGATTCGAATGTGGTTATTGTTATCAAAGTAAATCCAGTTGCGTCTATAAGGATGATATAACTGATGCAAGTGCATGCAATAGTAGAAAATACTGCTCGAAAATCTTTTTAAAAGATTGGATTTCGGAGACATTAAACATTGGTTCTCGTAGTTGCAGGATCGATGGAAAAGACAGCGTATCTAGTAAGGTTCAAATTCAACTGGCCAAATACCGATACCATATCGGAGAAAACTTTAATAACAACGCTTCTAGCCCTGCTTAATTAACGCTAAAAATACAATCTATGATACAATCCATATCTTATATCCTCATTCCATACTAAAATCTAGCTAAACATTATTTGAATTTTAAAAGCTTTCAAAAGCAGGGACAAAGGGTACAATAGAGAAATTAATTGGTTTCAATTATCACAATGAAATCGGTTGCGATGGAAACCAATGAACGAGATTGCATGTGGAGTTACGGGAACGGTGAAATATGTTGTTTCAGTTTTATTTTTTTCTTGTCTCATGTTCCATTAAAAGGGATGTTAGCACAATAATATTGCGAGAATATTTCCTTTGAAATCGTTATAATTTAATAGGATTACATATTTTAAGCGCATGTAACCATTTCGAGGTAGAATCCTTTTACTACAAGCTTTTTGGGATATAACTTTTTACGTGACTGACAGCCGAGAGAGAGTTTAGTCAATTACGACTTTATTAAGCCTAGCACATTAACAAAAAAAAAATACCAATTTAAAAGGCCTGATTGAGAACAAATTTTTATATTTCTAACGTATTCACAATAAAATACAAAAAGGCTATTGGTATTCAATTAACATTCAAGTATCCGTACTTTGCAACATATGTGCAAAATTTTAATACATCGGCGAACGACTAGGGAAAACTTGATGAGGAAACCCTAGCGCTAACAAATTCCAGCCACGTTATATTGCTTCGAACGGCTATAGAGGAATTATTAGGTTCAAAACTTGTATATTCAAGCTTCCAACTAGTTTTTCTTGGCTTGAAGAAAACTTGGTCTACTTCCTACCAGCTTTTCTGGCGTACTGCCAGTCTTTGCGAGAAGTCCTGAGCTCGGGAGGCAAATTTACGAGTCTTCCACATTCATTTCCATATTTCAAGGTTGAATTTTACGACCGGGGGAATGCCTTACTGCTTTAATGGTCAAAATTTTGATAAAGCTAAGTTTTTGAATGTTCGAGTTAGAAGACTATTCCGAGTTCATATTGGCAAGAAATAACTTTAGAACAAGAAATTTTCTTCAATTCATACTTTTAATTGAATGAGATAATAACTTTTAAGCCTTTAAGTTGACGATAAACATCGTTGATCCGTCAATTAATCAAATTGAATTTATCAATTAGAAGAAGGCCATACAACTTCTACTTACAACGACGCCTATTTTTTCCAAAATAATTGACAAATTCCAGATAAAACTGAATGCACAAAATGCACATTCCTTCCTGTTAATAACAGCAATACCGGACCTGGATACGATCCAATAGTTTGGTACGTAACAGTTGTTTTGTATTAGGCCCTTGATAGCCTTCGAAACGTCTGCACCGTTGGCTATAGTGAAATTGTTACAATACTGTCATCCGCAGACCCGTGTTCTGTATCGAATAGGTCGAGGTTCAGATTTATTAAACTAAGCTAGAATAGTGTTAGGTTATGTTTTAGTTTATACAAGTAGTACCTAATATCCATATGAATATTATAAAGATAAAGAGTTTGTTTGAACGCGCTAATCTAAGGAACTACTGGTCTGATTTAAAAAAGCTCCATTCAGTGTTAGATAGTACATTTATCGAGGAAGGCTATGGGTTACTTTTTATCCGGGTGCGCCGAGTAGTCCCCACGGGACGCGGGTGAAACCGCTGGCAGAAGCCAGTACCTAATATACTTAATATTATAAATGCCAAAGTAACTATGTCTGCCTATCTGAAGCGCTTTCACGTAAAAACTACTGAATACGATTTAAATGGGTATTCAGCTGGGTCGTATAAAGGACATAAGCTATCTCTTACCCAGTTGTGGGAAATTGACCTCCAGGTACTCGAATGAAACGTATATAAAAAATGCTGAACCGATTTAGACAACAATTGACATTCTCTTCCAAAAAAATCTGTCTAGAAGAATCCGGCCACGTGAATTACTTTTCACGACGACACAGCTTTTATTGAAGCATTTTTGTAGAAAAGATACTTTTTCGGGCATAGCAACATTATTTAGTGCCATTAATAAGATGAAAAGGGTAAGTCAGTAGGCGATGTCTGGCAACTAATCACAGCCCGTGTACTACAACTCCCGAAACGTACCACGGTGGCACACGGTTGCCAAGTATTTATATATTGCACGTTCCTCGTGCGATATTGAAATGCGCTTACGCTTACGACGTTTTATTTTAAAATTTTCGGGTTCCATTCTAATATTTTTAGTGCAAACCAGACTGTTTGTTAGGCTAAATTGCAGTATTTTGATGAAAATGGTATGGAATAAGAATTAAACTTGGTTAATGTGGATGGATACAGAGGAATAGAACGACCAAAGAAACGATGGATGGATTGTGTGTAAGATGATGCGGTTGCAAAGAGTGTTACGTGTGAGATAACGTCAGATAGGGAGGTATGGGAGAAGAAAACATGCTGCGCTGACAACGGCAGGATAAGGGGCGGGCGAATGATGATGATGGAAGATATAGAATGGAATTGCTGGAAACAACCAGTATAGGACCAAAAGGTCAAATTGTTTTCAAATGGCCATTTTCTGAATGGTGTAGAGAAGTTACGCATACATTAAAATATTTTGCGGCCCACGATACGAGGAAAAAATGTTCAATGTTATCTGAATGTCAAACAAAACAGATTAGGGATTCAAATAGTACCTGATTATGCGAAAAGTTTTCCATCTCTATTCATTCGAGATAGTGTGTTTCAAACACGTGTCATATTGCTTAGGAAACTTCTGAAGGATATTTCACACCTGAGGCTTCTTTCAACTTGAGAATTTGTAGTGTGAAATTTAAGTTAGGAAACGTGGTACGTCCTAGAAATTTCTTTAAGGGACTGAATTGAAACTTGATGTAGCTAGGTATGTGTTTTAAATATTAAACATTTTCTTTCTGACATGAACCACAAGTTCTCATTTCGAAAAACACTATTTGCTAGTAATGATTTTATGGAAGCAGTACTCATGTCATAACCCCGTTTGAGTTCCATGCGACATATTTATTACAAAAACTAAAAATTTAAGGTATTTACTATTTCCATAAAAAATACATATCACAGAAAATGTCTTTGGACTCGAGTGAGTACACAAAACATTACAATGCAACCGTCATACCTATCACTGGGCACATCGCTCACGTTGTCATGTCTCCCCAGTCTCCCCTTTGTTTGCGAAAACAATTTGAACGTCCCCAAACGGGCACATTCCCCGGATACCGTTTTCCGAGTAAAATTTTCAAAATAACTACGGCCACAACCTAGTTACTTTTCGGGGAAAATAATTTATTTAATTAACGAAATTCGAATCAGGTATGCCATCAAATTTTAACAAGGTGGGTACTTTTATGTTTTTGTTTACTTTTTGGGTATTTTAGCTTGAAAACGAAAAATATTTTATCAAATAATTATATTCTATTGTCCGGATATTATTACAAGAACTGGGCTTAGATTATGTTAGTTAATGGTATCGGGCCTAACTATAGGTAACCTGGTATCCAAATAGTAGGTATCTGATAGGTTAAAAAATATAACTTTTTTGCTCGGCACACCCTCGACTATCAGTATTGCCACTATAAAATATCTGATATTAAAGATAATTGGGTGTACGAAGGTATGAGAATTACCACTCAATAGCAGCGGTTTAACAAGAATGCCGTTAAAAAAGATATTCCACAGAGATAATCTCGCATATCTGTCTGTATGTTCACTGCACAGATTTTATCGATTCCCGTCTGACAATTTGTCTAATGGCTTCCACATAGCTCGGTTGTGTCCGTCGATAGATCGATCGACTTGAAGACTTGTCGGTTCGAATTTAAAGCTGAAAATGCTGGTTTAATGTCGTGTAAAACATATTATGGCAACTTTTCAGCAAAAGGGAGAGTCAGAGGTATTTACAGCACACAATTTTCTTTATTATTAAAAGAGTGTTATTTCATATAGAGAGCCTTAAACGCCTTCAGTTCGAAGCTGCTAACAGCACAAAAATTAATACAGACACTTCTAGAGTTTTCAGTACTCTTTTGCGTAAAAATGGGCATGTGCATATGGATCGCCTGATGGTAAGCAATTATCACCGACCATGGATCATACCATCACCAGCAAAGTCTCCCAGTGCGGTATCGGTCTTTTAATAAGGTGTATGCTCTGTTCTTTAAGGCTTGAAGATCATATTGGTTCGGAAATACCGCAGGCGACTCTTCAGTCCATAGTTTTTGTTATGCGAGGAAAACAGTTATGTAATTTTAAAGATACTTCATGTAAAATGTGAACAGATAATAATAGCTTGTAAGTGATGAGCTTGTGGTCTGAGACGAATCGGTCAATATATTAGATAGTTCACGGTAAATATTTCAAACATGCCAATATCTTACATAACATAGTATCGTAGCTAGAAATAATAAAACGTATATCCATGATCTTCTTTTACTTGTTTCAATATATCTTATTAAAGAATATAAATATAAACTACACGTTTTATTCCCACACGTATTATGCAAATAATTGGCTAATGGTTTTAAAAAACCGGCCAAGTGCGAGTTGGACTCGCGCATGAAGGGTTCCGTACCATTATCTATGAAAAATTAACGTATCTGTTACCTACAACTAGCCAAAATACAAACATTTTTATAAACCGAAAATGATAACTTTGTTTTTCATACAAATGTATGAATAACAAAGTTATAATTTGCGGTTTAATACGTTTATTGTATGGGCAATTGGGCACCCCCCTTAATATATATATATTTTTAATTTTTAGTATTTGTTGTTATAGCGGCAATGAAAATACATACTCTGTGAAAATTTCAGCATTCTAGCTATCGTGGTTTATGAAATACAGCCTGGAGACAGACAGACAACGAAGTCTTAGTAATAAGGTCCCGTTTTACCCTTTTGGGTACGGAACCCTAAAAATACTCGTTTAAAAATCACATAATATGGTGCAATATTATGTGGCTTTTATAGTAAGAAAAGTTGATATTTTTATTGGAAGTATTTAAATGGTTAATTAAGAATGTGGTTTTATTTTATGATCACCTTGATCATCATTATTAACCACTGTGTAATTTCTCTGGCTGGTTACGTGGTCCAACTTATCTTGCCTGATGTAGCTGAATACAGAGATCCTCAAAATCAAATGTTTTTATTGCAAATAGGCTTATTCAGGCTCTTATGAAACATCACACTAGTTGCACGGTTCAAAAGTTACTTTCATCGAGTAGTGCCGGCAAGAAACTCCATGGACACTCTTTGTAAGAAAAAAATAATATGTTTCCAAGGATACGATAAACGTGATCCCTTTTGGTCATTTTTTGCTAGTTTTTCAGCCTCCTAAGCCTCTGTTTGGATAGCTAATTAATGACAGCCAGAACCCGGCTTCAAACGAGGGTGACCTATGGGTCTTACACGACTCACAAGAGCAACAATAATGTCGTTACGAAATAGAGACGTCATATTATCTCGCATTATTTTAGATATGTCTTCTAAACAATGATATCAGAAACATGTCATGGATAACGACAACAGGATATCTCGTCGAGTCTAGAGAGTCATTTTTGTTCCTAAAAGATTAAAGAACAATCCTTGAGACCGATACTCGGCCACAGCGGCTGTTTTTAAACGAGATCAGTTATCTGTGCCGGACGTATTAAAAAGCACAAGCGTAAGAGCAAACGCAGGTGCACTCTCCATTCCCTCACTCTTATATTCCTTCTCAAAGATATCAGACGCAGGGTTGACAGCCTTACGGAAGATAAGCTACTTCATAGCCAAATATTAACCTTCAGACTCGCCAAGATACGTCGTCTTTACTGCCTAAGCTAAGAGTTATATAAAACTAGCTTCCGCCAGCGGTTTCTCCTACTTCCCGCACCTGGAGTAAAAGTCTATAGCCGCCCTCAATAAATAACCTATCTAACACTCAGTTCCTGAGATTAGCGTGTTCAAGCTACTACACAAAAAACTCTTCAGCTTTTTAATATTAGTTTAGATTCACGTTTTTATTACAAAACCAGTAACTACACATGAATAAGCGAAGGTAAAAGAAAAACTGTCTGCTATATATACCGATTTTCAACAATAGACGATACATTGTATGTAACGTTTACAAAGGGGAACTTGGCGGTTAGCCTATTATATTACGATCTATTCATTATTATATTAGAAGTAGACAATCAAAAGTATAAGAACGTTATTAAATGGG
>NWSH02000306.1:106828-123450 GCA_002382865.2 Heliothis virescens
GCTCCATGTAAAACACTGGTTCTCAGCTGCATTCGTTTAGACTGGAAGCCGACCCCAACATAGTTGGGAAAAGGCTAGGCAGATGATGATGTATAGTGAATTGTTTTGAATCTCTGAGAACTTAAGTAGTTAGAATGTGAAGCAAATTATATTGCAACTGGGTTGAAGGAAACTGCTCTTCAATTATACTTAAGTATAAGAAAATATTACATCATATACCAAGAAAATAAACCTACAGATACCCTACCATTAACTAGGTCATAAAACACTTAACCCTCATACCAACGCAGTCGAACAAAAACTATAAACGTTAGTAGTATAAATTTCCGAACAAGGTCTTTCAAACCTTTAACTAAATAATAGGCTAAAACGACCTTTTACGTCATAAATTATAGAAAACACAGGTGCCTAAAACAGGCTGAATAATATATTCATAAACCAGTCTGCGAAGATAATTACTGGTACACGTCATACTATGACGTCAGAACGTTCTGTCGTACTTAAGCACTTCGGTAATGAATTGGCCGTTTCTAAATATAGAAAGGAACTGTTAAGTTAGTTTTATTTTCTGCAGGGATTTATGGTTTATGGTCAAAAAACAAAATATATACTAATATTACAAAGCTGAAGAGTTTGCTTGTTTGAACGCGCTAATCTCAGGAACTACTGGTCCGATTCGACATTTTTTTTTCAGTGTTAGATAGCCCATTTATCGAGGAAGGCTATAGGCTACTTTTTATTCGGGTGCGCCGAGTAGTTCCCACGGGAAGCGGGTGAAACCGCTGGCAGAAGCTAGTCGCTAATAAATACAGTATTAAGTTAAAGTTTCAATTTATTTCATCATCATTCCCCTGCCCTTATCCCGATGCTTATTTTGCTTCGGAGCCTTGTCTCCTTCCATAATACTGTCTGACGTCATCTAATATGGAACCTTCTTTCAAGCCATATCGTCTGTCACATGAACCATCCTTCGTTCCTTTACTGTGGAATTCAATAACCTATCTATCTCTGGATTTGCCTACTTGAGGTAGAATTTTGACATTAGCCTCATATATTCCTATCTCTTGTAAGCAAATCCACAGATGGATAGAATTTTGGGAACGGCCATTCGGGCCATTAGTCGTCTCCTTCCTCTCTTAAGTTTAAGTTAGTTTGTAGAGAAATCATCAAAATAATTACTGCATTCTTTGTGGATGCAACGTGAAGGAGTGTCGGTTTCATATAAACTAAATCCAACCATGTTCCTTCTGGAGCCTTTTATGTACCAGAGCTACGGTAACTCTTTCGAACAATCTCGCAGCCCCGGCAGGCTCTGGACTCTGGCCCTAAGGAACTCCGACGAACTGTGTATGTCCTTGAGGACTCGACAAAAATAGTATTTTACTTTACATTAATTCGATACCATTCTCATAGAAAGTACTTCTTCTTTCAGGTCGTTCCCTCAATGCTGAGGATCGTGACTGTATGTCAATCTTCTCCACTCGGTCCGGTTCTGTGCCATATGTACCGCTCCCTGTATCTGGCCTCCAGTCATTGAAAGTACTAAATGTGACGAAATATACCTTAAGATATAAGGAAATTTTTAATACCGAACAATCAACAAAGGAATTTTAGGTCCTTTACATTTTCCAACCGTGAGTTGCCACTTATCACGCTGCAACACGTGTTTATTTTACTACCTACTTGATTAGTCATTTTACTATTTATACAAAGTCATTGTATCTACACTTAGTTATACGGTTTCAAATGAATAGGCTGGGCGTTTTGTTGTGTAATTTGTACTGTGACGGCTAACTCTAACAATCACGAAAATAGGTATGTAAATGCAGAGTAATATTATCAAAGTCTTTGGAAGTTCTTTGAAATGTTCAAATCCTAGACCGATTTTGATGCAACTTGACAGTAATAAAGCTTAATATCAGAATTACATATAGGCTACTTTTTATCCTGGTACAAAAAGTAGTTCCCTCGGGAAGCGGGTGAAAACGCTGGAGGAAACTATTTAGCTAGCTAAGGATAAGAGGCCCTTTGAACACACTCATTTTGCTTTAATTACCATTCGCAAAGTCGCGACGGAAGCCCAAACAAATCTAATTAATATTTCAGATATATATCTCAAACAAAAACAATTAAACTTTACAGTTTTCTTCTAAAACTTTGGCGTTCCAAAGTTAGCTACTAGTTACGAAAAGAACCCTACTAACTGAAGATCTACCTAATTCATTTGCTTTATTCTTCATATAGGTACTTCGAAGAGCTCGTGGCTAAGTCAAAGCCGCGCGGAACGATCGATCATAAGGTCAAGCAACGCTTGGCGCGGTCGGTCTGTGGATGGTTGACCATCTTGCCGTGACGAGTTCTTCCAGGTTTCGGTAGGCACGATAAATTGGTGGGTCCCGGCTGTCATTTGAATATCTTTGGCACTCGTTACGGATAGTCAGAAGCCAGTAAGTCTGACATCCACTTACTATCGGGTTGCCCGGTTTGTGGAGTTTAGACAGGCAGTCGCTCCATGTGGCACACTGGTTCTCAGCTGCCTCCAGTTAGACTGGAAGCCGACCCCAACGTAATTGAGTAAAAGCTAGGATGATGCTTCATACACTTCACAGAATACCTTCCAAATCGTATTCAAAACAAACGACCATCAAAACGCTTTCATTTCATAGACATTAAAGGTTTCTAAACCCCATGTGCATGAGTTAACAAATTCGACCCTTATAATTGCCGGTCACGGGATCCGGTCCCATGGTGTCGAGGGACCGATTAAGGGCTCATGTTTGCAAGATGGGGTATACCCACCCATGGCAAGTTATTAATTATATCTTACAGTGTAATCAACGCTTGAAAAGGATCATTTATAGAATCACTGTAATGAAAGAGAGTTTATCTATACTTCTATACTAATCTATACTAATATTATAAAGCTTGAAGAGTTTGTTTGTGTGAACGCGATAATTTCAGGAACTTCTGGTCCGATTTGAAAATTTCTTTCAGTGTTAGATAGCCCATTTATCGAGGAAGGCTATAGGCTACTTTTTATCCGAGTGCGCAGAGTAATTCCCACGGGACGCGGGTGAAACCGCTGGCAGAAACTAAGAGGAAACATTATTGTGATTGTTTGTATCCTGAAAGCTCGGAAACTACTGGATCAATTTTTAAAATCCTTCACTGTTGAGAAGTTACACTAACATAAGGCTATATTTCGTCAGGGTATGGTCAAAGTTACTCCAGGGCGCGGGTGAAACCACTGGGAAACAGCTAGTTATTAATAAAATGCATTATTTGAACTATTTTAAGCATTGCAATATTTTCCTCAATAATTAGTCAATATTTTATCAGTTTAAAACTTCCAAGTTTACCCTTGTTTAATTAAACTCTTCAATACCTACATGGTTTGAATCCTAAAATTAGATTTTCCTGTAACTTAGAACTAATATTTCCTTGAGGTCAACCGCAATTTCAATTTTAATTAACCATTCACGGCACAACAAGGTCTTCATAAAACGTTGGGAGGCTTTTAAAAGAGGTTCTATTTTTTTATCGTCCCTCAATGAAATTAGCATTTTTATAAGGTAGGCTGTTGCTTTCTTGTTTCAGTACTGTATTATTTGAAGCACTGTATCTTACAGTTAAAATTACAAAACCCCGCTAAATATTCAAGAAAATCAGTACATGGCGACAGAATATCAAGTTGACAAGTACAATACTATAATACTTTTAACTAGCTTCTGCCAGCGGTTTCACCCGCCTCCCGTGGGAACTACTCGACGCACCCGGATAAAAAGTAGCCTACCTCGATGAATGGGCTATCTAACACTGAAAGAATTTTTCAAATCGGACCAGTAAGTACTTCCTGAGATTAGCGCGTTCAAACAAACAAACAAACTCTTCAGATTTATAATATTAGTATAGATGTATGAAAGAAGAGCAAATCAATCTTTACCGATAGAGTTATTATCACACAACCAGTGAATCCTTTTAAATTAATTATTTTGCCCACAGATACCTATTCTAGATCATGAGAAAGGACATGGGCTACTTTTAAACCGGGTGCGGGAAAAAGTCCCCTCAGGACGGGGCTCGAACAGCGAAGAACACCTAGTCATCAATATCCATAACAAAAACCGGCCAAGTGGACTCCCGCACGAAGGGTTCCGTACCATTATCTATGAAAAATGAACGTATTTATTACCTACAACTAGCCAAAATACAAACATTTTTATAAACCGCAAATTATAACTTTGTTTTTCATACAAATATATGAAAAACAAAGTTATAATTTGCGGTTTCGCACGTTTATTGTATGGGGACCACTCTAATTTTTTTTTAATTTTTATTATTTTTTGTAATAGCCGCAAGGAAAATACATACTTTATGAAAATTTCAGCTTTCTAGCTATCACGGTTTTTGGGATACAGCGTGGAGACAGACAGACAGACGACGGAGTCTTTGTAATAAGGTCCCGTTTTACCCTTTGGGTACGGAACCCTAAAGGCTAAAACATTTCCACCCGTCTCGTAAAAACTCAACAACCCTAAAGGTTTAAAACGATCCTAGAAAATCAATACATTGCGTCACGTTATACATTAAAAGGGGATGAAGAATCCCCTTAGAGACTGCCAGATAAAAGCACTTCGCAGTTCCGTATAGAAAATTCGTTTAAACCCCATAAGGTTAAAGTAAAACATTAGTAATACAATTTTCTGCTTCTAGTAATCTAATTTAAACACTTGAAAAGGATCTAAGAGTTTTCAAATCCACTTATAAAGCTACCTCATAGATTTTAAACAAATTTCCCGAATTGACTTGCTCTAATGACCAATGAACGTCATCATCTGCCTAGCCTTTTCCCAACTACGTTGGGGTCGGCTTCCAGTCTAACCGGATGCAGAACCCGAGCAACCTGGCACCCCTTGGTAAGACCGGCTGTCAGACTTTCTGGCTTCTGACTACCCGTAACCACTGTCAAAGATGTCCAAATGACAACCGGGACCCACCAGTTTATCATGCCTTGCGAAACACGGAAGAACTCGTTATGTCAAGATGGTCACCCATCCACGGACCGACCGCGCCAAGCGTTGCTTAACCCTAATGACCAATGAACTAACAGTCCAAAATAATAATTAATACACAAGTTACTATTCAGTCTTTAGAATAAAAAGAAAGATATATTTCTCAATTTTCTCACACAAGCAGTACACAAAGCGTTTCAATCCCATCAGGATTTCATTAGCTAAAAAGAACCGCTTACTTCAAAAAAGAAAGAAAGCATAAGAACCTTTCTTTAATACTTATGAATTCATTCATTCAAACGTTGCCCTACATTCAAATATATGAAAGGACGTTATTCAAAGGAAGAAAACCTTTTACAACGATAACAAGGGACACGGAAACCAATATCCAGGGATGGCGAATCAGTGAGACGCGTGCCAGTGAAAAATAATTTATGCATGCCATTATTAGCATCTAAAATATTGCAAAATTAAGTACGTTCATTAATATGTTGATTCTTGCGGCTACAACCACGTCTTGAAGGAACTACTTTCCACATGTAGTATGTATGTAGTATCTAAGGAATTATAGTTAAGCTGTTAAGTTTTTTTTTTAAGGTACTATGTCGAATTAGATTAAGTTATCTGTAATGGCACAGTAAATATGTGAAATAAATAAAATAGAGCTCAAATTGTTATTTAAAGACTCTAACATTCTTTTGGTAAAATATTTTGGAAAATGGCCGATTAGTCACTTAGGCGCGCCACGGTTACATTGATTTTTTTAAAGAATTTAGCACGTAAGTCAATAAAGGTTCGCCATCCCTGCAATATAACCGTAAATCATATTCTCAAAGGCTGTCAACTGATTGGTTACGAAGAAATCGTGAGTACCCGAATTGGGAACACGTTTAATATTAAAAGGAGAGGAAGATTTATATTGGATTATTTTTCATTATCAGTCTCGTGTTCTGAATAATAAATGGATTGGTTACGTTTCAGTCTTCAGAGAGCAAAGAAATATACATTTACGTCTTTTTAAATCTACTTATATTATAAAGAGGAAAGATCTGTATGAAAAGTGTTTGTAACAAATTGGCTCAATAATTACTGGACAGATTTAAAAAATCTTTCACTCTTGGATAGATTATACCCGGGTAACATAGTTTTATCAAGGTACGTAAGGTTTCGAACTTTTCACGAGGCACGGATAAATATAAAACAGCAATCTTAGGTAATATAATAAAGAGGATATTTTTGTTTGTACTCAATAGGATCCGAAAATAATAAACCAATTTGTAAAATTCTTTCACTGTTGTTTAGCTACACTATCCTCGAGTAACATTAACCGGTTACAGGAAGAAGAGACCCTAGAACGCAGATAAAACCGCAAGTAACAGCAAGCATATACATATAACAGAACAACGTTACACAGAGACCATAAATCCACCTGCCAACCGAAGGTATCCATCAAGATTATTGCGAAATCCTCTCAGAATTGTTCGCCGTATCCAATGCATCAGGAAGTTTACACCGTCGATATTTATAAGCTGTTACCAATACTGTAACTTGATGATAATGTAACCGTACATGCGAAATGCGTCTGACTGGAAGAACAAAGGTTAAGTTGATGATGTTTTATGTAAAAATCTACCTATCTATACTAATATAATGTAGAAGAAACATTTATTTGTACCATACAGGCTTCTAAACTACTCAACCGATTTGAAAATGTATATTACTGTTGGAAAGCTACAACACAACATTTAACTTAGAATAAACTACACTAGACTAGACTTAGAATATATTTGTAAGCTTCTGGTGGCTTCTAAAATTGCTTAAAGTCACGTAGACCATAGGAGAAAAGTATATTTCGAGTTCTTGTAGCTAGAAAATGTAGATGTCTATTATAGTAAAGTAGATTTCTGTCGCGGCTGGCTTTGTGTCCTGAATTCAATTTTGTCATTTCGTTTAGGCTTTGTATTTCCTAACAATATAACCTGGATGGCCTGTTAGATAATCACATTGTGAGAAGATCTGTTTAAGTAGGCTAGGAGAAAAGTTGATTTTACTGTAGCCATCAAGCACGGATATAAAGTTGCGAAACTATCATGTCAACGTACAGACGACAGCACATCCAGTTACCACAATCTGTCAAATTTCTGCAATAGATTTTCAACCTTATCACAATAGTGGAAGGTGAATGTTCGATTGGTAAAATTTAACAGATTCGTATATGTTGACCTGCTGTCGTCTGTACAACATATGCTTGAGTATCGCCCAAGTAACACATTTTATGTACAAGCAGCTACTTACTAACTTTATAAAACCTATAAAAAATCCCCAATCGTACACTCCAAATAAAAGCTTAGTTCTCCGCGTCAGCCTTCGAGAAAAATACCTCAACGTTGAACAAAGTTTGTGCCTACCCTTTCTCCGGTATGAACGAGATTACTGCACACATTGTTTCGACTAAACGATCCCTTATGAGCCCTTTATTCTATGCTTACGTCATCGTGTATCGCTCGCCCTGGCCGGCCATTTCATTATAGGAACCAACCTTTATAAATTGTGTTAGATAAGATTTGGTAAGATAGACTGCCGTCCGCTTCCAATATACTTTTTATCTGTTATTTTGCTGACTAGATGTACGAATTTAACATTACTTGTATGGGCCTAATGTCAAAATTCTATCTCTAGTAAGCAAATCACCACATAGATAGAATATTTGGAAGGACAATAAAAGTATGGTATTGTTTCTTCCTAAATTAGTCTCGTCTTAAATTATACTTTATTGGGATAATAGGTAATTTAATACGAAGTTCGTGTGAGGTCTACAATATTATCGACAAACTAATTTAGGGCCTCTTAAATAATGATAAAGGGGTATTTTTTTATAGGTCTGCTGTTGTTATAAGATCTAATATGCTATGAAAATAGAAACCTATTATTATAAACGTGTTTTAATATTTGTAAGGTCAATGCATGAGGTTATAGAAAACTTACATTCCCGAAGACTGTTAGTAGGTCGGTCGGATTGCCGTCCCATCGGGTTATGAGAGTGAGGGAATAGGGAGTGCACCTGTGTCTGCGCAAATGTTCGTGCACTATAATATGTCCTGCGCAGCTGGCTGATCTCCTTACATGAGAACCGCCGCCGTGGCCGATAATCGGCTAGGACGCTATCATCAGTAGGTAAACTCTTCTACATGTTTTCAACATTAACCAAAATGACTTTACTAGTGGAAAGGATAACAAAATGTCGGTCGAGTCAAATCGAAAATAATCGCAGTCAGGAGACAATACGTGTTTTAATTTCGCATGCAGAGTATTAAACGTGAACATTTTAAACTCCATGTTATTCCACGAAAGTTAACTGTGCGCTTGAATAAAATATTAATCAGTCTCGTTCCCGAGTTCTGATTGGATTTTTAATAATGTTTTTATTTCGGAAGTTATTTTATTCATAAAATTATACAGTACTAGCTTCCGCCAGCGGTTTCACCCGCTTACCGAAAGAACTACATCTAACCGGATAAGAAATAGCCTATATGTTATTCTGATAACAAGCTATATTCATGCCAAGTTCCATCAAAATCAGTCTAGAAGTTTCCAAATCAATTGAAAATCCTCACAAACTTTCGCATTTATAATATTAGTAAAATTATGCTTTTAGTAAGTATTTAAAGAGAGACACAGATCATACTTATGCTATCAAAAATCATGCAGAAATTCAGGCTCGAATAAGCCACCAACTTTAATGCACATTACTGATTAAACATTACTATATTTACACGTGAGAACTAAATGAAAATATCTAAACAAGAAAACTTTATCAACCAGTCTTCAACTAGAAAAACAAGACATAATATTCCTTGGAACAACACGATTACGTCAGTCCATTCGTATACAAACTTTTCATACACTATAAGGCCTTATACATAGATACAAGGAGACGGATACGAATAAAAATGATTATCTACATATAGCATTTCTATCCGGCAGCAAGGTACTCAGGCAATATACTGAATACAAATTGAAATATTTATGTAGTTTTTATGTTAACGTGCGCTGGGTACGGAAAAAAATGGGAGCTCAGTGGCGTATGTTTAAAGATGAGTCCACATCTTCACAGAGACTATTTATTTTTCCATATTGTTTGCGCTGGAAGGATCGAGTAATTTGGTGTATGAAGCAGCTTATGTACGGAGCAAATCCGTTGTTATAGATAAAATAAAGATCAACTGCCGATTTCTGTAACCTATCTATCCTTTTTTTCGATTGTAGTTTGTATTTTGACATTAGCTCCGTATAAATTGTGTTAAATTTCAATCTATATTCGTAAACCTTATTTTAATCAGCCATTGATGTCCAAGATATACTTAGAAAGTACATACAAACTTAGAAGTTCATTCCTACTTGCCTGACCAGGAATCGAACACACACACTCATACTTGAGAGATTAGTGCTTTACTCATTAACGGCCATTCCCAATAACCTATCTATCTCTGGATTTGCTTACTAGAGATAGAATTTTAACATTAGCCCCTACAAGTAATGTCAAAGAGGAACAAAATCGGAGATAGAATATTGAATTCTGCTGTAAGCCACCACGACTTTTTCACGAAACAATAGTTGTAGAATAAAACTCCCGTAGTCGAGTAAATTCTTCGAACCCCAGCTTTATATTACTTACCAGCGAATGAAAACGTTGTTTTAATTTTAAAGCTACTTTAGTCCCGGTCTTTGTGCTGGGCTGCAGGTAAATGATTTAGTAATTGGACGTCCGCGGGGAATATTCAACTCATTTTCGAGAGTACTCCGTCCTTTTTATGTCGTTGCAAAATAATTAAATAATTATGAAATGGTTGAAAATTAACGATTTTCAGCATAATAAATGTGGGACTAGATCTACCTACCAATACTACCTGAGTAGGGTATGAAAGACGAGATGTATCACACTAGCCGTTTTACAGAATTTGAAAAAATCTTTCACTGTGCGGAAAAATTAATTACTTTGACTTAGTGTAGCTCTAAGTCAAAGTCAAAGTAATTTTTATTTTATTTCAAATAGACCTATTACAGGTTCTTATGAAAAGTCAAGCTAGTCGCGCGGTTCCAAGGAGTTGGTCTCATGGAGAAGAACCGGCAAGAAACTCCACTTTTAAAATAACTATCTTGTTACAACAATTTCAATATAATGTGAGGATCGCGTAGGTACTATCCTCGAGTAACATAGGCTATATTTTGTATGGGATGTAGGACCTTCGGGACACGATCGAAACCGCGGGGAACCACTAGTATCGAATAAATAACTCATACCTAATTAGACGCAGTGCTAAACTATCATATATTAATGACGCCATTAAATGCTTCCTTAATTAATGATAACTGTGGTTTTGATAATTATGAGCTTCTATGAATATCAGTCAAGTGATTATGTTGATGACATTTTACTATCGATCAAACTGATAAAATGAATTCAAATTACATTTCGAAAAGTAGACCTTACGATATTAAGTTAGGAGCAAGATGAGGCAACGTTACCACAATCTGTTAAATTTCTGCAATAAATTTTCAACCTTATCGCAATGGTGGTAGGTTAATGTTTGATTGGTAAAATTTGACAGATTCGTGCACCGTGACCTGCTGTTGCCTTTACTTAATTTCAAATTAAAAAAGGGTTAATTTTTTGGAAAATATTTCACACACAATTATCATTTTTTTGTAAGGACTGCCGATAAGGGTCCACGGGACTATCAAATGACGCATATAGGATGACGTATTGGCGTTGCAATGTAAAACCGGTTTTCATGACGTTACAATATTATGGCCACTTAAAAATTATTATATATCCTTTCCTCTGAAACAGAATTTCACCCGTGAATCGGCTTAGTTGATAATTAAGACCTCCCACGTGAACTCATTATCTGCCTAGCCTTTCCCCGCGTGAACTAAAATAAACAATTCGTACTCCATAAATAACAATTTGTTTGTATTCTGTTGGCTATTATGTATAGGAATAACCCTGACGGTTATAATATGGATTTTCCCAGTAGCAGTCTGGAGTTTGATTTTGTTCCCGGACGGGCGGTGTCAATGACCCCGTCCCCTATTGCTTTGTAGAATATGATATACCTACCAAGCGAAATATTTAAGTACTATAGCAACAACTATCTATGAACTTTTTTGGGGAAAGAACTGTCCTGTCCGTTGATTGTGATTAGAATTTATTATGGTATAGATGCCAGCACATCAACCTACCCTTATCTGACAAATTTCTTCATTGGATTTTCAACATTATCACATTAGTGGAAGGTTAATGTTCGATTGCTAAATTTTGACAGATTCGGGTAAGTTGACCTGTTGGCGTCCATACACTAACTTCCACCTGTGGTTGCACTCGCATCCCGTGGTAACTACTACCCGCAATTGGATAAAAGTAAGTAGGTAGTAGCCTCCCTGTATTTTCAGATTTGTTGCAAGATAACTTCTCCTTATGCGTTGATAACTAGCAAAAAAAATGTTCTCCGACTATTCTCATCCAGCAAGGAATTTCCGAAACTCAATCTGATCAAAAACAACCAAGAACTAAAAGCAACCATACAGGATATTCTGCGCACTAGCAGTTCAGAAATATGCGCTTAAGTTCATACTTCGTACATTCGGCAACCCGACACGATCGGAAAATTATCAGGCGTTGAAACAGCTGTGACTTATTGTAGGAAAGTTCTCGACTTTGTAATAAAAGTATAATAATCTATCCGTGGAATACCACAACCATTGCTTAATCTATAGTAGGATGAGGTTGCAGATCACGGAACCAAATCCATCTGGTACTCCCCAGCGGGCCCCACTAGGGCCAGAGCTTGTGCTAGCTGGGGGATTGTTCGAAAGAGTTACCGCGGCCCAGGTACACAAAGGGCTCAAGAAGGAACACGGTGGGTTTTACTCAGTCAAGTCTGACACTCTTTCACGCTGTCATCCACAGTGGGAGGGGTCATCCGATGTTTTCCCATCGAAGAAAAAAAAAATAAGACCTATCTAAGACTAATATATATAAAAAGAGGAAACATTTTTATCAACCAATTTGAAAATTCTTTCACTGTTGGGAAGCTAGACTAACCCCGAGTAACATGGGCTATCCCATTTTATCCGGGTGCGGGGAGAAGTGTCTGGGAACGTGGGTGAATCCGCGGCAAAGCAGCTAGTAGTCAATATAAGGGCGAATGACTTCGAAGAGTTATTGTATGTGGAAAATTCCTAGAAAACCAGTCTTAAAAACTTAAATACTAGTACAAAAATAACTTGGTATTGTCATGCAGTCTATACTTAAGTTTAAGTTCGTAATACCAGTAGAAAATGACAGCTGTTATAGTAGAGGAGTCATCACTTAAACATGACTCACACTAACTGCGGAATACAATATTCTGTCTATCTCCGGATTTGCTTACTAGAGATAGAATTTTGACATTAGCCCCATACAAGTAATGTCAAATTCCTATCTCTGGTAAGCAAATCCAGAGTTAGATAGGTTATTGGGAACGGCCGTAGGAAATTATATACAGACGACAGCCCATCAACATGTACCACAATCTGTCAAATGTTACCAATCGAACATTAACCTTCCACTATTGTGATAAGGTTGAAAATCTATTGAAGAAATTTGACAGATTGAGGTAGGTTGGACCCATCAAAAGCGGACTTTGAGCAGGGCCTTTATAGTTTTTTTCTGAAATATCCTTGCACAAATTCTTCATAGTAATAGTTGCATCATAAAATTGCAGGCAGTTAAATTCTTAGATGAACACGTAGTAAATATAATATTCGTAGACATGGGTGCGGTTTAAAAAAATATAGTGACGTCATCTTTCAAAAATTCCTGCGTAGGTTGACGACAGGATATTAAAGAAAGAAATAGAATAATATTACAATAATCTAAACTTATCGTATAGACTGTTTGTTTGAACGCGATATGCTCTGGAACTACTAGCCCGAATTGAGAAATTCTTTCAATGTTAGATGGCCCATTCGGACCACTAAGAAACAAACTAACTCTTCAGCTTTATATTATTAGTATAGATTATCCCTACTAATATTATAAATGCGAAAGTAACTCCGTCTGTGTGTTTATCTTTTACGCTTTCACGCCTAAACCAGTGAGCCGATTTTGATGAAATTTGGTACAGAGATAGAATAAACCCTGTGGAACAATACAGGCTACTTTTTATCCGGGAACGGGAAATAGTTCCCTCGGGAAGAGGGCGAAGCCGCTGGCAGAAGCTAGTAATTTAAAATTTTTATTACGGATCACTTTGGGAATAATTCGTGGATCAACTTGAAATAAGCCATATAAAAAACGGACTTATTACTCTTATCATTCACGACATGCATTCAGAAGACAGATCTCAGTTTTATAACAGTTTCATCGGCAATATTTGTACGGTACGCATAAACACGATGACAATAGCGAGATATAAGCGCATGAGTCAGCAACGACAATCGTGTTGTGAGCATATCTCGACTTGCCCGCGAAATCCGGTCGGGTGATACACTAAATGTTTCGACGAATTGCAATTTCGATTCTGATAATTAGTTGTTTTTAATGAGCGAATTGAATAATGGAACTGTAGTTAAAATCAGCATAGAAGTTCTCTAAAATCTTATCAAAGATTTGATAACAGTAGATATTGAGCCATATTTTTGGTCCCTTCAAACTTTAGTTCGTTCCACAAAGGAAGAAAAACCCATATACTTTTCTATTCTTATCCTTCTCTGCTTCGGGAATTCGCAAAAAATGTTAAAAGATACAAAAATCTGATGTCAAGTCCATTTCGAATTTACCTGGATACCTTCAATCAGCAGGAAAATATTCATAGCTACACCACCAGCCATTGTACTTTTCCAAACATGGTAAAACTGACCATAACTGATAACTACTACGAAATGTTATGGATTTGACGATGACATAACTGGCAATTTTGGTAGCATTGTAATATGATGTGTTAAATGGACGCATGAAGTCATCACAACGAAAATAAACAGCACATAGGCACATGGGACCTTAAATAATTATTGTAGTAACATAGTATAAGCCATATGGCTTTAGATAAACTAAAGATACAATTTTGCTAGTGGGTAAGTCAAATCAAATAATATTTATTCAAAGTAGGCTGAAAACAGCACTTTCCGAACGTTAAAATAACATGAGACAGCCCCAAAAACACCCACCCTTCACCACTTCCTATGTGTTTTGCTGGGAAGAAGTGGCGCAACAAACTCGCCAGCAACACATGTCTGTCTGTTGGATTTGAAGAATCTAAAAACACCAACATTGCAAGTATGAGTATGCAATGGAACTTTTCTAAGTTTGTATGTCCTTTGTAAGTATGTCTTGGACAACAATGACTGATTAAAGGTGAAGGAAACATCTAGAGGAAACCTGGACTGTGAGGTTTGAAATCACCAACCCGGCATTGAGCAACAATGGTGACAACTCTCAGTCCTTCTCTGTGTGAGAGGAGGCCTGTGCCCAGCAGTGGGACAATAATAAGACTGATGATGGAATCAGATAAAATTAAATTCAAACTATTTTAGAAGATATCATGTAGCAGAATCTACATATGAACCTAAATTCTGCAAATTAGTGATATATTTAGAAAAAAAAATACAGTAAATTCTGGTGGGAAAACTGGTCTAAAATTCATTAGCATCAAAACCCTGTGAATATAAAAGTTAGAACAAAAATTGTTGCAGTTTGTTTAATTTATGACCCCACTTTGAATTAATTATACAAGCATGAAACCATTAAGTAAATAATATCATTACCATTTAAAAAGAATAAATAAAAATAAATGTATTCAAATTATAATGCATCAACTTTTAAAGCTGAATTAGAATCAATTTCTTTAAATTAATAAAATGTTCAAACTTGGCTGCAAAACAGCACTTTTTTTAATGTCAAAAATTATATGAGACGTTCACCACTTCCTATACTTATTGCTGGAAAGAAGTGGCGCAACAAACTTCCCAGGAACATATACTGACAGAACTAAATAATCCATTATTGAGGCCATATTTGCACTATATTTAATTTACCCTGGTTTACCATGAAGAGCAAGAAAATAAAAGGACACTCATCTATTCATTTGTAAAGAGTCTCCATGGAATTTCTCGCTGGTTCTTCTCCACCCAAAACCAGCTGAAACCAACTCTATGAAACCATGCACTTATCTTCCGACTTTTCACGAGAATCTGCAGTATGTATATTTGAAATTGAAACGTTTGACATGAAAGTATTTAGATACTCGCACTTACTATATTAGTTATTCCAACAAACTCTTTAGACTCGCTATTACAGGAAAATCCCAGGACAGTTTAAGTCTTAAGTGATTAGACATCCTTAGATAATGTAAAATTACCCTAAACATGCTATAGGACTTACAAATAAAGAATTGATAATGAGTATAGACTTCAAAGAAGACCTTGTTATTAATCCTTCAGCATCCTTCTCTCATGCCTTCACATAACTGTCATTATGGTATATATGTGTAGAAATATATGCTTTGAACATAAACTTGAAAATAAATTGAACCGTTCGTGTAATATGCTTATTAATAAAATTATTCCGATTACATTCATCGATATAGACTGTCTTCCTTCAACAAACCAGCCTTTATAAGTTGTCTTATAAGTACTTGGATAAAAAGTTTAATTTTGAATTACAAGATTCCATTGCATGTTGGTTTTTTAATTAAAATTATTTCATGTATGATTAATAGCACATACTTGTATTTATGTAGCTTTACGTATTTTTTCATAAAACTGTAATGTCTCAATTATCTGTAAAAATTAACTATGATTCCAAATTTGATGACGTTTGCATAGGAAAATTAGAAACAATTTAAATCACTGGTATAACCACCAAAAATATACAAATAATGTAATCAGTCGAAGTTGAAGATAATAATGTAGAATTTAAAAAAATAATTGTAATTAATATCGCAATCACGTTAAATGATCTCCGCTCTTCATTCTAGGCTGTTGATTTTATTTAAATTACAAATATAAACTGCGGTTTATAATTAAAAAGTTGCGCTTGCCGGCGTCCATTGTTTGTAAACAAATAACATATGACCCGGCTGCCGGTTGACGATCATTTCCACACAACTATACGAACATAAATCCGTCATGAACAGACAAAAAAACCAGCAAAATCCGCCTTCAAATAGCTAAGAAATCCTCAATAGAGCGCCAGGGAGATACTGCAAGTTAAATTCACCATGTGGTCATTTAGCGCGCCAAAATTTGACAATAACTTCATCGAATACGCGAGACGGTAAACTAGTTTTCATAGAATTATTACGTCAAAAAACGAATTATTATATTTTGTTTCTTGAAAGTAGCAGCCAAATAANAAGAAATCCTCAATAGAGCGCCAGGGAGATACTGCAAGTTAAATTCACCATGTGGTCATTTAGCGCGCCAAAATTTGACAATAACTTCATCGAATACGCGAGACGGTAAACTAGTTTTCATAGAATTATTACGTCAAAAAACGAATTATTATATTTTGTTTCTTGAAAGTAGCAGCCAAATAACTTGTAATTTTCAAAAATATACAATTTCCCA
>NWSH02000030.1:4657-37928 GCA_002382865.2 Heliothis virescens
AATGGTGAAAGAATTTTTAAAATCGGTCCAGTAGTTTTTGAGCCTATTCATTACAACCAAACAAACAAACAAACAAACAAACAAACAAAGTTTTCCTCTTTATAATATTAGTATAGACTATACTAATATTATAAAGCTGAAGATTTTGTTTGAACGCGCTAATCTCAGGAACAGTAGTTCCGATTTAAAAAAATCTTTCAGTGTTAGATAGCTCATTTATCGAGGAAGGCTATAGGCTACTTTTTATCCGGGTGCGCGCAGTAGTTCCCACGGGAAAGCGGGTGAAACCGCTGGCAGAAGCTAGTATTAGTATAGATGTCAAACTAAATTATTGACACAATGAATAGATATCGTACAAAAATCCGTTGTAGTATACATTTATATGTACAGACAACAGCACATCAAGTTACCACAATCTGTCAAATTTCTGCGATAGATTTTCAACCTTATCACAATAGTTGAAAATAGTTGTAGTGGATGTTCGATTGGTAAAATTTGACAGATTCGTATACGTTGACCTGCTGTCGTCTGTACCTAAATCCTAAATCCTAATTTTTATATAAAATCGAAGACATATTTCTGGTATTTAATATACATGATAAAATACTGACAAAAAATATTCATTGGACATTATACGAATGCTAACATCGACCTACCTCAATCTGTCAAATTTCCTCAATAGATTCTCAACCTTATCACAAGAGTGGAAGGTTAATGTTCGATTGGTAAAATTTAAGACAGAGGTTACACGATCAGCCTGACGTCAGTCCATTCCATCAGTCTGGTCCAGAATGATGGGAGAATGATCGTGTAACCTGTTGATTGACGGACTGATGGTCCAGAATGTACCGTGTTTTTTGTCCGTCAGTCTGAGACTGATGCCAGAATGACGCCAGACTGATCGTGTCACCCCTGTCTTACAGATTCATGAAGGTTGACCAGGGCGGTGATTCCTTAACTACAATTGTGTGTCACTCGTATGAAAATTCAATGAAAATTGTATGACAAAAGCAGTTTTAGCCTTATCGGTTATTCTGTTACTATTAACAGACTAATCATTTTCCAATGACATGCCATTGGTCTGTCATCTGACAGTACATTTTNTTTTTTGTCCGTCAGTCTGAGACTGATGCCAGAATGACGCCAGACTGATCGTGTCACCCCTGTCTTACAGATTCATGAAGGTTGACCAGGGCGGTGATTCCTTAACTACAATTGTGTGTCACTCGTATGAAAATTCAATGAAAATTGTATGACAAAAGCAGTTTTAGCCTTATCGGTTATTCTGTTACTATTAACAGACTAATCATTTTCCAATGACATGCCATTGGTCTGTCATCTGACAGTACATTTTTAGTAGATTTTTATTCAATTTGTGTTTACATTAAAGTGTTAACAGAATAACCAATAACGCTTCAATCGTATTGGAGTTGTAATTGGGTCTCATTGTAGTGACAATTGGCTGTTGCTTAAGTTTAAGAAAGTGAATCAGGGCCCTGGTGTCGTCTGTACAATATTATTCTAAAGTGTTTCCGAAAACGAAGATATAATTTCAGGAAAGGTTTTTAAATACAATTAGGAAGTACCGTCATTTAGCTAATTATTGAGGTTACTACTACAATACAACAGACACAGATCACTGGGAAACGGATATTTGTTTATTTACAGGGTTACTTGTAATTCGACGTATATCCGGAAGGAGGTAATAGAAGGGCCCAAGAGTAACAAATTAAGCCACTCTTACCTCTGAGCAAAGTTCAGTGGTTTCCGAGATATTGGCAATTTTTGGATTTTTGGAAATTTACCCAAAATCCGACATTCAAGCTTAGACCTTTTTGGCCATTATTACACCATTTGAAAACCTTCTGACTAATCCTCTCAAGCTTACGTACTTTTTTTTTGCTTCATAGAACAGCTTAACGATGTCGAAATCTAACAGTATTGGATTTGGTAGCGATCGATTTTATACATGGACGCAAATTAGTTTGATTTGGTTATGGGCGCAAATTAGTAAGACACATACACATACACATACGAGATACATATTACAAAAATTGCGAAAATCTCGGAAACCACTGAACTTTGCTCAGAGGTAAGAGTGGCTTAATTTGTTGCTCTTGGGCCCTTCTATCACCTCCTTCCGGATATACGTCGAATTACAAGTAACCCTGTATAGCCACCGAATTTATTGTACAGTTGAAAGCTGTTATAGTGTTTTTATTTTAGCATGAGTTCCCTGACAGTTCATAACTGATAGTTATAGTGATGTAACCTAACGAAACTTAATCGATTATTTTATAATATCGAATCGAATGGCAAAGAAAATGGAATCGGAATTTCAAATTTTTATATGGCCATTACTCTACATCGATTTTTTTATCGATTCAGTAACTTGCGTGAATCTCTATTGACGCAAGTCACATTCGGTTTCATTCATCTGAAATTTTCGATTTTTTTTAATTCATAATTTTTTTACATCGATTATTTAATTTATTTGCCATTAATATTTATTTAGTTCATTTAAAATATGATAAAACATAGTTTACTGGGTAATTAACAAAGTGACAATATTTTAAAATACCTTTTTTATGTTGGTTTATTTGTTATAGCTTTAAAACAGTATGCGTGTGTTGAAAAAATTAGAACTGTCAGGGAACTCATCATAACGCAAAAATACTATACATTACAAGTGACAACTGATTTATTTGTGCTAACTGACAGCATCTGTCAATAGCACCAAAAAGCGGTAACACCATTGTACTGACTGACAGCCACTGTCAACTGCACAAAAACAAACCAGACAACACCAATTCAAAACTCAATCGGAACTTCCTGCATAACTAACTTATAACCTAAATTTTGCAACGGCACAAACTTCTCCGGGGCCTGGTTAAAACCCCCGTACTCCGTCAACTGCACAATTGGGGCTGGTATTTCAAAATCTACCGTGTTTAAGTAATCATCGTTTTCTACAATATTCAAGTCGTCAAAACCATTTTGGGATATGTCTTGTGTGACCTGGTGAAGATTGTCGAAGTGTATCTCAGGTCTAGCATCCTCAAAAGGCATTTCGGGGTGTTTAAGTCGAATACACTTATGGGAACGTAGCAAGGAAGGCCATACGAATGTTTCTTCACAAACCTTGCACTGGAGATTTTCGTAGTTGCAGTGCTGGGTCTCAATATGGCGGGTCAAGTTGCTCGCTGAGCAGAAATACTTGTCGCATGTCTGTAAAAAATTGTAAATTTTTGTTATTATTTTTTGGGAGTCTTTCCAGTGGCGTAGCTGCGAAGGGGCTAGTCGGGGCAGTGCCCTGGGGCCCTCGGATGAACCTGAGGAGGACCCTGAACTTTCAAAGTTACTCTCATTTAATTATATAGATATCATAAATTTTAAAAAGTTGCGACCCTGCCCCGGGGCCCGCGGTTACCTAGCTACGCCACTGAGTCTTTCTCACCAAGTTTTAACAGCCTTACCGAGGGGTATCGGGTTGACGAGGTAATTGGGTTATGAAGATCAGACAGGCAGTCGCTCCATGTAAAACACTGATTCTCAGCTGCTTTCGGTTAGAATAGAAGTCGACCCCAACGTAGTTGGGAAAAAGCTAGGCAGATAATGATGATCTTAGGAGTCTCTGTGATTACAGTGTCTTTTAAAGTATGAAATAAATCGAATTATGGGGAACCAGCTTCTGCCAGCGGTTTCACCCGCGTCCCGTGGGAACTACTCGGCGCACCCAGATAAAATGTACCCTAAAGCCTTCCTCGATAAATGGGCTATCTAACACTGAAATATTTTTTCAAATCGGATCAGTAGTTCCTGAGATTGGCGCGTTCAAACAAACTCTTCAGCTTTATAATGTTAGTATAGATGAGCAATCATTTTTCACCTATCATCATCATCAGCCATTGTATCGTTCCACTGCTGGGCACAGGCCTCCTCTCACACAGAGATTGAGCGTACTTATTTTTGGCCTATACTAACCACAATTTTTAGGTCAAAAATCGCACGTTTGAATGTTAATTTTACTGAGATAACTACTTCATAATTTACTATTTTATAGAGTAAGCATATAAGGCTACTTTTTGTCCGGGTGAAACCGCTAGCAAAAGTTAGTTTATACAGGACAGCAGTGAGAAAACTCAGCTACTGCTTTGATAAGCATTTAGCTTATTATTTCAGCCTGTGATATAGACTTTTAGATTTTTCGCATTGCTATCGCATCTAATACTAGTTAAATATACAGGAGATATATTATGGCGAGATTCGGATAGCGGACATGTTACAAATGTTCGCACGCCATGTGTTACTGTTTGATAGAGCGAGTACACCAGGGCCCTGATTCCTTAACTACAATTGTGTATCACTCGTATGAAAATTCAATGAAAATTGTACGGCAATAGCAGTTTTAGCCTTATCGGTTATTCTGTTACTATTAAAAGACCAATCGTTTTTCAATGACATGCCATCTGACAGTACATTACGAGTAGATTTTTTATTCAATTTGACAAACAGACAGAGTAACAGAATAACCAATAACGCTTCAATCGTATTGGAGTTGTAATTGGGTCTCATTGTAGTGACAATTGGTTGTTGCTTAAGTTTAAGAAAGTGAATCAGGGCCCTGGAGATACATTTGTGTGCGTCACAGTGCCGTACACTCGCCTTTACGTAATATACATTATATGCATACAGAAATTAACTCAAAATCAAAACTGATGGTAGTCTATAGTGACTTCGGAAAATTGGGTCTCCAAAGGACGGATTTATTTATTTACTAGCTTTCGGCCGTGGTTTCACCCGCGTGGGGTTACGGGGACGGAGATAAAAAGTAGCCTATATGTTATTCTCATATGTAAGCTACATCACTGTCAAGTTTCATCAAAATCCGTCAAGTAGTTTTTGCTTGAAAGAGCAACAAACATACACACATACATCCTCACAAATTTCGCATTTGTAATATTATTAGTAAGATTCATGCCTACCAGTGCAGTACTATATAAAAAAAAACATAAAACTTCGCAAAGCAAATAAAAACTAAGTGCAGCCATTAAACATATATTTTATTATGTTACTCACATAAATAAAATAGAAAAATCAAGCAGAGTAGCTAACTACAACAAAAGTTTTAAAAAATCATCATCTGCCTAGCCGTTTCCCAACTACGTTGGGGTCGGCTTCCAGTCTAACCGAATGCAGCTGAGAACCAGTGTTTTACATGGAGCTACTGGCTGTCATGACTTCTAAACCTAGTTACCCAGCAACCTGGCACACCTTGGTAAGACTGTGTTGTCATGAAATTCTGGCTTCTGACTACGCATTATTAGATCGGGGTAACCAGACTGCTAAAAGGATGTTGCAATTTATGTACAGCCGGGACCCACAGTTAATCGTGCCTTCCGAAACACGGAAGAACTCGTTATGACAAGTTGGTCACCCACGGACGGACCGCGCCAAGCGTTGCTTAACCTTATGATCGATCGATCCGCGCGGCTTTGACTTAGCCACGAGCTCTTAAGTTTAAAAAAATTGTCATAAAATAATACCAACCTGACATTGGTATTTTGAAATTATAGTCTTCTTACTCTTTGGGTCTACGATAGGTTTTTTGATTTCACCGTTCCGTATATCTATACTCTTCACATCAAAATATTCAGGGGTATCTTTCAGAACTTTGCCCGCAATGTTAATTCTTTCTAAAACCAATCTCGGTTGTAACGACTGTGGTATCGGTTCATGAACCTTATACGTCATTTTCATCTTTTTCTTTCCTCCTTTCCGTTCTTGAGAATTGTCACTAGTAATTAGAAAATGGGTCCACTTGTGTTGTAACATGCTGGTTTCGGTATCAAATTTTTTGAAACATTGATCGCAGAAATAATAGTCTTTGTAACCGGTCATTGCCTTATTTGTTAGGTCCGGTAGCAATTGTACGTGGCGTTCCAACGCGTCTCGTTCTACAGAACTCTCTTCGCAAAAATTGCAAAGGTATAATCGTTCGTTACCAAGGTTTCGCATACCGTATAAGCATGTAGGTCTGTCATTCGAGTGGAGGAATGCGATATGATGAGCGATCGCACATTTTGATTTGAACTGATCTTTACAAATATCGCAGACGAAACATGGTGCAATGTGATCGTAACTATGGTCTTTTAGATCCATGAATCTAAAGTATGTCTCCTCACAAGTTTTACATGCATGTAGCTTTAATACTTTGCAGACCGTTCTACGGTGATCGTTGAATTTACCTTTACTCGGTAAAAACAGTCCGCAGACATCGCAGTGCAGTTTAATATGTACTTTAAAAAAGGTTCGGTCAACGAAGTTTTTGTTGCAGTAATTGCAAATGTAACATTTACGTTTTTTGTGTTGCTGCTTCATGTGTGTCCGTAGAAATTTATAATTTTCAAAAATCTTCGGACATTTCCTACATTTATGGTATTCTTTTACCTCATGAATGATAACATGGTCGGAGAATGATACTCGTTTTTGAGGCTTCCCATTCGGTTTATATACTATCATATGCTTATTTTCCTGATGTTTCAAAAGTTTTTTCTCACTTGAGTACCCTTTTTCGCATATTTTACACTTTATATTCGACATTTTGGCGCTATCGCTGTCAGAATCGGAGTCTGACGTACTTCGCGCCAAATTCTGAAGAGATTCTTCCTTCAACTTATTCAAATCTTGCCTTAAAATGCTTATTGAGCATTGTCTCAAAAACCGGTTTTTAGGCGGGTTTATACCTCTTGGCGGTCTCAAACAAGATTTCTTACCTATATTAGGAGCTTTTATTGATGATAAGTAAGGAGTTATGTCATAACGCGGCACTAGAACCAGAGGCACCTTCTCGAAGCCACGGAATTCCACTTCAGGCGCGATATTTTTGTAACCGTCAGCAGAGATGCGACGATTAGCCACTTTAGCGTGAGCACTTCTAATTCTCCTCGTTTGCTTACTAACTCCATTGCTTGTGGACATCAGAAGATGCAATTGACGCGGGAAAATAAAATAATAAAAAGAAAAAATTAAAGTTATTGCTAAAAACGTCAACAACACTATATGTCATGCTAATCGTGAAATGATTGCAGAGGTGGCCAATCGCCATCACTCTTCAATGTCGCAACAAACCGGAATGAACCGTTTTTTTTTTCTTTAATAATTGATTACTACTTTTGTATTAAGAAAAGGGATGAACAAGAAATTGCACTGTTACGCTAAAGATAAATAGACTTTGAAATGTATTTTTATTTGTAAAATTGTTTGCGTTTCAACAATTTTATGAAATAAAAAACCGGAATTACTGGTCTCTTTGTTCTTAGTTTTGATATAATCTGTGGAAGGTGCGTTCACATACCAGTTATCGAAAGTGTAAATATTTTTAAGACCAGCCGTTTATAATTGCTATTAATTAAATACCGTTCAATAGATAACTTTTCGTCAATTTTCTAATCTTAAATGTTAATAATACTTAACAAAAACGTATTAATTACAAAAAAATGCATTTTTAATTTAAAAATCTCCCAATCAGGATATTTTACGTGTGGAAGCTTCTGAACGTATTCGTACAATAGCTCTAATTTCCAAAATATGTTATCGAATTTTTGTACGGCAAAAAATGCGTTGTCTACCTACAAATAAGGGTTAAAATCCTATCAAAGTTAAAAGCAGCATTACATAACATTATCACAACTGTTTATCTAATTTGATTTTTTCTTATCCGTTGTAGACACCTACTTCGACTACATAAGTCAACACGCAAAATAATCAATTCACCCGTTTTTACGTAAACAATTTATTTTTAAGCGGCTACCGCGAGCGTTTGGCTGTCGAAATGTTCCCGCCGACACGTATTAGGAGTTGTCTTCCTGTTATAAACCCGTTATTCAGACAGAAATTGCGTCCTCACCGTCCCTTCCGCCAGACTTCGACGCTGCATAATCAAAACCAAACAAAGGTTCTTCAGAAAAACAAATGGATGAGTTTTAGATCTATAATAACTAGATGGGTGCCGTTAGGAAGTGCTATTTACGTGGGCTGGTGTTATATTCGTGCAAGCATAAACTATGAAGTGTCGAAAGTTGAAATTTTGTTTTACGAAATGTTCCCTTTTCGTGTTACAAGCCGTATTTGGGGTAAAATCGCTGCTTGTGAACTCCCGACGTCTTTACGAAGCTTCGTTTACGGTACGTACATCAAAATGTTTAACGTCAACTTGAATGAGGCGGAGTTTACTGATTTAAAGTACTACAAAAGTCTGTCAGCGTTTTTTACGCGACCGCTCAAAGAAGGGGCGAGATACATTTCACCTGCGCCGTGTGTGTCCCCTGCTGACGGCGTGGTGCTAAACTGTGGGCCAGCTGACACAGACAAGATAGAGCAAGTTAAAGGCGTCACATACAGCCTAGAGGAATTTTTAGGCGAAAACAAATGGGCTAAGAAGAAGGATGATTCATATTACAACTCTTTGCTGACTAATAAAGATAATATCCTACATCAATGCATAATATATCTCGCTCCCGGTGACTATCACCGGTTTCATTCACCCTGTGACTGGACTGCGACGTTCCGGAGACACTTTTCGGGCAAACTTTTGTCCGTGAACCCTTGGTTAGCGAGACTAATACCGGGCTTGTTCACGATTAACGAGCGAGCGGTGTACGTTGGGGAATGGAAATACGGGTTCTTCAGTATGACTGCTGTTGGCGCTACGAACGTTGGCTCCATAGAAATTTATAACGACCCAGAACTGCGTACGAATACGAAAGGTAGACGAAACAGGATAAACGAATTAGAATTGGGAGCAGTTACAATGAAAAAAGGTGAGCTGTTCGGTCAGTTTAACATGGGGAGTACGATTATTCTGCTCTTTGAAGCTCCTAAAGACTTCAAATTTGACATGGCGTCCGGAGACAAGGTCCTGGTAGGCCAAGGTTTGACTGCAGCTGCTAAGGAGCATTCCAGGTGACCTGTTTATGACGATTATGTTTGCGTAGCCCAAGTGGTCATGTTTTTTTACGTTATGTTGATCTTTATGTGAGTTTGTTGATGTATTTTAAGCACTTTAATGGCACGGCACACCAGCAATTTCTTTCTGTTGTTCCCTCAACGCTGAGGTTCGTGAATGTATGTCAATCTTCTCCACTCGGTCCGGTTCTGTGCTGTATGTACCGCTCCCTGTATATGCTGTGTAACTTATGTGGTCATTTTAATTTGAACCTTAAACAGTAACTCATAAAAAACATTTTTTAGCATCAATATAAAAAGCCAACAATGAGGTGACAGCAAGCTTGCATCTACCTTTTTTTCAATGGGACATCAAAGGACCCCTGCTGCTGTGGGTGACAGCGTGAGCGAGTGTCAGAATTATACTGACTAAAACCCACCGTGTTCTTTCTTGAGCCCTTTGTGTACCAGGGCCATTGTAACTTAATTGAACAAATCTGCAACCCCAGCAGGCTCTGGCCCTTGTAGGCCTAGGAGCTTGTAGCTGCCTAACAACAGCTGTGCTGTGCCATCCATGTGCGCTATGACTTACTTTTGACCACCATACTGTTACTGTAGCTATGGTACAGTCAGCTTCAAAAGTAGCTTAACAAATCTAAACTTTCAAAACAGCTAAACACTGTTTCGTCAATAACTTACCGGACTACTCATCTACTTTTTTTGAGGGTTAGGATTTTAAGCAAATTATGGCATTTGTCTTGTTAAGAAATTATGATCTTAGACGTTGTTAGGCACTTTTAAAAATGTTGATTTGCTCAGTGACTTTTGATGCTGACCGTACCATTGTTTGTATACACACCAGTAAATCAACTTACTTCAATCAGTCAAACTTCAATAGATTTTCAACCTTATCACAATAGTGGAAGGTTAATGTTCGATTGGTATTTAACAGATTCGGGTAGGTTGCCCTTCTGGACCTTTGGGTTGTCTGTACAGAATTGAATCGGTCTTCCAACCTATATTTATTTTCGATGGCTGGTTCCAAGAAAATATGTGATGTGAAGTATTAAGTTTGAGGTATTTCAAACATTTTTTCAGATCTATACTAATATTATAAAACTGAAGAGTTTGTTTGTTTGTTTGAACGCGCTAATCTCAGGAACTACTGTTCCGATTTGAAAAATTCTTTCAGTGTTAGATAGCCCATTTATCGGGGAAGGCTATGGGCTACTTTGTATCCGGGTGCGCCGAGTAGTTCCCACGGGACGCGGGTGAAACCGCTGGCAGAAGCTAGTCATATATAAATAGCTTAATCAGTCAAACACAGCCTTTCATTTTAAAAATGTACATCTTTGTATTCTAATATTATAAAGATTTATTTTGTCTGTTAGTTTGTAGTACTTTGTACCGTAAAGGCTCCAAAACTACTGAACCGATTTGAAAAATTCTTTCACTGTTGGGAAGCTACACTATCCCCGAGTAACATAGGCTATATTTTATCCGGGTACGGGCAGTAATTCCCACGGGATGTGAGTGAAACCGCGGGAAAACGGCTAGTATTTCATACAATATTCTTTATCAAACAATTTAAGCTACCACACAGGGCGACGGTATCTTATTTTGCAAATCAAAACAATATTATTAGGTCAATAGTATTGACCTTATAATCTTGACATATTTTTTATAGTGAAGTCATTGATTTGCAAAGGCGGGTTGTAAATTGTAAAAGATAAAATTAATCAAACAAGTGTTATCTTTTAAAATAGGAAGTATTTAAAAAATAATCTATACTTGATGGCGTCCTAGCTGATTATCGGCCACGGCGGCTGTTCTCATGTAAGGAGATCAATATCTATACTAATATTATAAAGAGGTAAAATTGATTGTAAGTTTGTTTGTAGGGGGTAATCTCTGGAAGTAATGAACCAATTCTAAAAATTGTTTCACTGGTAGAAAGCTACATTATTCGTGAGTGCTATAGGCTATATTTTATCCGGGTACGGGCAGTATTTCCCACGGGACGCGAGTGAAACCGCGGGAATACGACTATCTAAAATAATTTCGAGGTTGGTGTTGCAAATTTACGTTCGTCTAGAAATTGTTTTGAATTTCAAATGAAGTAACAATGAAGTTCTTGAAAAGTTTGTTGAATTTCTGAACGAAAACAATTTGGTTGCTATATGCTTTGTTTTAGCTTACTGAGTGTTTCTATAACCTATCTATTTTATAATTAGAGATTGAAATTAGGCAAGGGTTAGTCAGGCGTTACACGATCAGTCTGGCGTAAGTCCATTCCATCAGTCTGGTCCAAAATGTACCGTGTTTTGACCGATGCCAGACTGACGGACGAAATACACGGTACATTCTGGACCACACTGATGGACTGGACTGACGCCAGACTGATCGTGTAACCTCTCTCATACACGATCACTCTGGCGTCATTCCATTCCATCAGTCTGGTCTGAATGATGGGAGAATTATCGTGTAACCGGTTGATTGACGGACTGATGGTCCAGAATATACCGTGTTTTTCGTCCGTCATTCTGGCATCAGTCTGAGCCGGGCCAGACTGATGGAATGGAATGACGCCAGACTGATCGTGTAACCCTTGTCTTACGCCTAACCCTTTACATTATAACCCTTTCTTTTTAACCCTTGACATATTTTCTTATGTCATTAATATGATAGGAACATTTTTTCTTATGTCGCAATGTGTAACTTGAGACATTCGAATCAGAATCAATCTCTAATCTCAAATCAGCCGATAGATAGGTTATAGAAATATACTTTTAATTAAGTGGAGATAAAATGGTATATTATGAAAATGATAAGCACTTTTTTTTTCGATAAATGGGCTATCTAACATTGTAAGTTGGTTTCTAATCGGTCCAGTAGTTCCTGATAAAAAAAAAACTTCAGTATTATAATATAACTAGCTTCCACCAGCGGTTTCACCCGCGTCCCGTGGGAACTACTGCGCGCACCCGGATAAAAATTATAGCCTTCCTCGATAAATGGGCTATCTAACACTGAAATAATTTTTCAAATCGGACCAGTAGTTGCTTAGATTGGCTCGTTCAAACAAACAAACTCTTCAGCTTTATAATATTAGTATAGATACCAGCCGTTTTACGCGGTTTCACCCGCGTACCGGGGAAACTTTTTCCCGTACCCGGATAAAACAGCCCATGTTCAGCGCAAAGAACGTAGCTTCCTAACAGTGAAAGAATTATTCAAATCGGTTCAGTAGATCCGGAGCCTATTCGTTACAAACAAACAAACAAATCTTTCCTCTTTAAATATTTATATAGACCAGTATAGATTTTGCTCCGAAATGGGCTATTTATTTCACGATAGTCAAAAGACAAAGTCTATATACTAGAGGAAACAATTACTGTTTGTTTGTATCGTAAAATCTCCGAAACTACTAAACCGATTTGAAATATTCTTTCACTGTTGGGGAGCTACACTATCCCCGAGTAACATAGGTTATATTTTATCCGGGTACGGGAAGAGGCTCACCTATGACGCGGGAAAACAGATAATATAGGAACAAAACACTACTGCGCATGTGCGAGGCGTCTTATGACTAACTTGCTTCCGCAATGTTTTCACCCGCTTTCCCGCGGGAATTACTGCGCGCACCCGGATAAAAAGTAGCCTATAGCCTTCCTCGATAAACGGGCTATCTAACACTGAAAGAATTTTTCAAATCGGACCAGTAGTTCCTGAGATTAGCGCGTTCAAACAAACAAACTCTTCAGCATTATAATATTAGTATAGATTTCAGAGTAGCAAAGTTATTTGATTGAACTGTATTTACCGAATTTCCAAAAAATGGTGGTCAAAAGTCAAAATAAATATGTCTACATGTTTTTTGAAAGATAACGGCTACTTTCATATGTTGCAGATAGAGTTCTAGATAGTTATCTAGCTACCCGTGTAAATGGCCGTTAAATGTGTATTAACCGTTCTATTGATAAAATTACAAAAATATGTTCTGTCCTTTTCTATCTAACTACACTGTAACTTGACGGAAAAGGGACAAAACATATATTTTTTGTCAAAAAAGGTTTTTTCAATAAGGCGGTTGAATTGTAAGTAAAAAAACTATGGAGCTTGAAAGACTATGTATTGTATTTAAACATGCTATTGTAAAGTAATTTTACCGACTTGCGATAAATAGAGATGTAATTACTGATCTCGCTTTTATCGAGAAGCGATTAGGTTATCTACCTGACAGACAGACGCCAGCACATCAACCTACCTCATTATCATCGTCATCATCTCCCTGCCCTTATCCCAATCTATTTGTGGTCGGCGCAGCATGTTTTCTTCTTCCATACTCGTCTATCTGCCGTCATCTCACAAGTAACATTCTTCCTAGCCATATCGACTTTCACGCAATCCATCTATCGTTTCTTTGGTCGTCTTCCGCAATATCCATCTACATTCATGGTCAAAACCTTCCTCACAACATGATCCTCACTTCTCCGCATCACATGCCCAATTTTAACCTACCACAATCTGTCAAATTTCTTCAATAGATTTTCAACCTTATCACAATAGTGGAAGGTTAATGTTCGATTGGTATTTGACAGATTCGGGTAGGTTAACTTACAGCCGTTCCCAATAACCTATCTATCTCTGGATTTGCTTACTAGAGATAGGACTGACATTAGCCCCATACAAGTAATGTCAGTCCTATCTCTAGTAAGCAAATCTAGAGATAGACAGAATATTGAATTCCGAAGTTAGTGGCGTCTGTACCAACTCCGTAAAGTCAGGTAGATAACTAAATAAGACTCGAGTTTTTGCTGTAGACTTTAAGGGTCGGACCTCATCTGGCAGCACGGAATCGCCTTTTTCCGTCGCCCTTCCTCTTTCTGTCGAAGACAGAAAGCATAATGCGATAGCACGCGGTGGAATCCTCGAGGCGATCGGCATTATGCTTTCTGTCTCGGTCTAGCAAATGGCAGTTCTAAGCGACAGAAAGAGAAAGGGCGATGGAAAAAGGCGATTCCGTGCTGCCAGATGTAGTCCAACCCTAAATCTAGTATTTAGTTCCTTTTATATAGATTTATTGTAGATTTTTATGCGAACAAAAAGTGTTTTTAATGTTATCTGTATTTTTTAAAAGTAACGACTTAAAGTCGACATGTAAAGTGCAATTTTTGAAGCAAATCTATACTAATATTATAAAGCTGAAGAGTTTGTTTGTTTGAACGCGCTAATCTCAGGAATTACTGGTCCGATTTGGAAAATTCTTGCAGTGTTAAATAGCCCATTTATCTAAAAAAGCTATAGGCTACTTTTTATACGAGTGTGTCGAGTAGTTCCCACGGGACGCGAGTGAAACCGCTGGCAGAAGCTAGTATTTATAATATTTACAAAGTTTATTAATAGTTGAAATCGAGAAAATTCTACCGGCCAATATCATAAGTTCCAGATAAAATTCTAAGTCGCTATCTGACAGATAATGCCATAGAAAAGTTGACAAAATTAAAAGCATTTCTAACTGCGGAATTCAATATTCTGCCTATCTCTGGATTTACCTACTAGGAGGTCTTTGACATTACTTGTATGGGGCTGAGGTCAAAATTCTATCTCTAATAAGCAAATCCAGAGATAGATAGATTATTGGGAACGGTAATTAAGCACTATCTGTCTGATAACTATCTAGAACTTTATCTGGAACCTGTGTACTGGCCGTACGTGTCATTTGATAGAAAATGCAAAAAATATTTACTGATATTTTGGGAAGTGACGCAAAAATTCGGCAAGCTAATGTACAATGTACAGACCACACATCAATTTTTAACCTAATTCTGGGCCTGAAAACCATTTTTGGCGTTACACGAATGAAACATGTACCAAAATAATCGTCTATTTTTCCTAATTAAACTATTTAAAACTTATCCTTATCAGCAATGGCCAAGTATCGAAAATAATTAGATTTTTAGATTTCTGTACATAAAATTCTAGGCCACGAAACCATAGGTCGCTTTTAAACGCGGCAACGCCATTTAGCTATACAAAAGACAGCATATACCGGGAACATTGAACACAAACAATCTAAAATATAACCTTGTCTGATTTTACCAATTTGGCCATTGCTGGGAAACGTGATACTCAAGCTCTTAAAACCTTCCTAAATACTCTAACTTATGGATAAATTCCAGCCCTGTAACGCCAGGTCCAAGTTGCATGGATTTTAAGTTTCTCCTTTCAGGACCTATAGTGAAAACGGGCATCAATGTTTGCATAGACTTGTTAGACTATCTCTCTCATTGATTTTTATTTCAATGATTTTAGAAGAGTATATATATATTGATGTTATTTGTCTTTCCTGTGATTTGTCATTGACGCGTGATACACGCGATTCTGCGAACGGACATATATATTTAGATTGGATATTCCTGATATGTAAACATACATATGTTGTTGAGTTATGTATATTCTACAATGTTGTCTGCGTGAAATGAAACCAGTGGCGTAGCTACGAAGGGACTAGCCTGGCCAGTGCCCCGGGGCCCCCAAGCTTAGGGCCCTCGAATGATTAAAGGAAAAAAAGAAAGGGATATGTAACATGCACGCACAGAGCGAGCTTTTTTTTAGTTTTTTTGAAAGTCGGGTCGCAACCTGTCTTTATTATTTATTGTAAAAATGAGAGTAACTTTGAAAAGTTCAGGAGGCCTCTCAGTTTCATTCCCCTGAGCTTGGGGGCCCCTCGAATGAATGCAATGCAATGAAATGCTAGCCCCTTCGTAGCTACGCCACTGGACGCTGGTAAAAGGTAGTTGTAAATAATTTGCCGTGTTTGCTCATGTCTGCATTGTTTTGTAATACGTGTTAAATGTATTTGTGATCGAAACGATTATGATGTTCAATTCAGTTTTAAGTGTATAAAAAATAAAGAAAATTAAAGCAATTATTTTAGTTTATTTTAACACGCCAAGACACTCTTTCCTACAGTCCTTGCAAAATTTGACAGCGGTCTGCAACTAATGTTGGTGTCCATGTCGGCCACGGCAGTTGTTCTCATATGAGAAGATCAGCCAGCTGCGCAGGATATATTATAGTGGCTGCGCATTTGCTGTGACACAGGTGCACTCTCTATTCCCTCACTCTCATAGCGTGATGGGACGGCAATCCGACATCACCGGAGATAGATCAGGATCTCCGATGCCCTTATGTGAAAGTTTCTGAAACTTAGTGATTTCGGCCTGACCCAGGCATCGAACCTGAGACCTTGTGCATAACAACTAACCAACGGCGTCGTTGAAATGTACTCTGAAACTGCGTAGTTTCAGAGTACATTTCCTGTCCTTACCCCAATTTATTTGTGGTCGGCACAGCATGTTTTCTTCCATACTCTTCTATCTGCCGTCATCTCACAAGTAACATTCTTCCTAGCCATATCGACTTTCACACAATCCGTCCATCGTTTCTTTGGTCGTCTTCCACAATATCCATCTACATTCATGCTCAAAACCTTCCTCACAACATGATCCTCACTTCTCCGCATCACATGCCCATGTTATGGACTAGGTGATTAATGTGGGCATTATTCATAATGTGCGAGCATTATGAATAATGTTTAGCTCTATTGGGCTAAGTGATTAATTACTATCTAAACTTCATTATTTATCACATTGCACAGTCATTATTATATTGCTACATGACATTTGGGCAGTTTGATAATAAAGCCTTTGACGCGGTGCAGGGAGGGAAGAACGCGTGACACGGTTTGACCAATCAGAGACCGCTATTCAGCATGCGGCTCGTGCGGCGGGCGTTATTGTTTGTGTTTAGTTTTGCATTGTAAGCGAATACGGACGAACGCGGATAGGTTTTAATTTCGTAACTCATTGTCCAAAAAATATATATCCTAGAACATTAGCTGAAAATTAGGTTTTAATGACAGAAACGAATTGCTGTAAATCCGACTGCACGCAGTCTTTTCTGCCCTACCCCTAGAGTGTAATTCAAAATCGCGTAGGCGCGGAGAGGCGAGGCGGGCCGCGAGTTGAGGAGCAGGTGGTTGTAACACTGGCCACCGCGGCTGAGGCTGGCCGGCGCCGCCGGCCAGCAAGCCGAAGCTGCGGTGGTGAGCGTTAAACCTATCTGCGACGATAAACTCGCGTGGGACCGCCGGAGCCCAGTACCGGATTAGCCACGTAGCAAGAGTAGCAAATGCTACGGGCCCCGCGGCTTGGGGGGCCCCGCGGTCAGTGGCGGCGCTAGGCGTCGGCGACCGCCGATGGCCTCGCGCCTGAGGGGGCTTCGCAAAAATAAACTTTCTGCGTGCACTTTTTCCTGTGTTTACTCCTCGATTCATAAAAATTTTGCGCTCGCTTCGCTCGCGCATTCAAATTTCATATTGCCTGTGTTTTTCTTTGCTTTATGCTTCCACAGATAAACTAAAACAAATAGCGGTAACGTCAGCTTTACAATGTTAGTAGGTGTGATACANAGCGTTAAACCTATCTGCGACGATAAACTCGCGTGGGACCGCCGGAGCCCAGTACCGGATTAGCCACGTAGCAAGAGTAGCAAATGCTACGGGCCCCGCGGCTTGGGGGGCCCCGCGGTCAGTGGCGGCGCTAGGCGTCGGCGACCGCCGATGGCCTCGCGCCTGAGGGGGCTTCGCAAAAATAAACTTTCTGCGTGCACTTTTTCCTGTGTTTACTCCTCGATTCATAAAAATTTTGCGCTCGCTTCGCTCGCGCATTCAAATTTCATATTGCCTGTGTTTTTCTTTGCTTTATGCTTCCACAGATAAACTAAAACAAATAGCGGTAACGTCAGCTTTACAATATTAGTAGGTGTGATACATTTTTGTGACTTGACCTAATACTGTTAAAAGAAATCGCGCTCGCTCCGCTCGCGCCCTTTTCTTTACGATGTTTGCTCGTCGAGCTGAAGAAGAATTCAAATTTTTTCCTTAATATATTTCCTTGCTTCATAAAGTTAACATTATTAAAATAAAATTAGAAATTGGTACTTGACCACAACTATGACCCCCCCTCCCCATCCGGCAAAAAGTCTAGGGCCTCGCGAACTTGATGTCGCCGACCGCGACGTACATATTTAGTCTAGCGCCGCCACTGTCCCAAACGTAGAAATTGCCTTGCGCATTTACTTGTCTCTCGTGATCACTAACTGCAGCGGCGAACGTTCTTTTTCAACGTTAAAATGTATTAAAAATGAATTAAGAAACACGATGGGCCAAGAACGTCTTAATCACCTCACTTTGATGAATATAGAGTATGATTTGCTTAAAGAAATTTCGATATTCAATAGTAAAAGTGTTATCTCTAAATTTGCCCATATTAAATGCAGAAAAGTTTATTTGTAATAGTTTTGTTTTATTTATTACCCTTTAACGTGAGAAACTTTATCAAACCAAGGGCCTCTTGACAGATTTGCTACAGGCCCCGCGCTGGCTTAATCCGGCACTGCCGGAGCCCCGCAGCGCCGGAGCCGTGACAGAAATCATGCTTGCTGCAAAAAACTGAAACTTCCACAATGACAAAACAATGACGTTCCAAGCTTTACAAAATCTGACTGTTTACTTAAATTGTTAAACATTTTGGTTTATTTTAAGTAACAATAAAAATGAAAAATTACTGATAAAATTTGTTTGTATTACTCTGCCCAAAGGGCGACGTACAATATGTAGAATGCCCGGTCAATTAGATTATTTGAATGATTATTATTAAATTGCTCTCTCAGATTGGGCATTTTTCATAATGACCGGGCATTATGTACAATGCAAATTTTATCATTTGGTCCACAACACCCATACCATGCTAGCCGGTTTCCGCATAATTTACCTAGGATGACTAAGTCTCCCTGCCTAGTCTTTTCTCAACTATTTTTGGGGTCGGCTTCCAGTCTAACCGGATGCAGCTGCGAACCAGTGTTTTACATGGAGCGACTGCCTATCTGACCTCCATAACCCAGTTACTTGGGCATGGTTGTCAAACTTTCGGCTTTGACTACCCGTAAGACTGCCAAGATGTTAAAATGACAGCGGGACCCACTGTTTATCGTGCCTTCCGAAACATGGAAGAACTCGTTATGAAAAGATGGTCACCCATCCATGGACTGACGCGTCAAGCGTTGCTTAAGCTTATTGTCGATCGATCCGCGCGGCTTTGACTTAGCCACGAGCTCTTCTAGGGTAACTAAGTATGTCTATATCTATACTTATAATAAATCTGTAGCGAGGTCAATTCTGTACATTAAATATTTTTCCAAAATAACTATCGGGGGGTGATTAGGGATCGATACTGATGCCAAAAATGCAATCAGTAGAATTTTTGTCTGTCTGTCTGTATAACCGTTATAGAAACAAAAACTACTGGACGGATTTTAACGAAACTTGGTACAATTATTACTCATACTCCTGAGCAGGTTATAGGATACTTTTCATCACGCTACAATCAATAGGAGCAGAGCAGTGAAGGGAAACATCTTTGATTATGACGACCCGTTGTCGCTGGCATAAGCGATATGATCCGCGAACGAAGTCGCTGGCAGAAGCTAGTTAGTATGTAAATAAATGGTTATTGTATTCTTACAGTGCATATCGTTCAGGTTTGTTACATTTGGCAAAAGGCTTATAAAATAACAAATTGATTACTGAAATAAAACGATAAAGATCTTCAGTGAAGGTTAGAGATCATTGCCAAGGTTTGTCGTAGAATGTATTTTATCGGCTCAGTTATTGAGTTTCCAGATAAAATTCTAAACCTGAAGCTACCTGAAAGATGTGAGAATGCCATAGAAATGTTTTTGTTAGGGTTCCGTACCCAAAGGGTAAAACAGGACCCCATTACTACCTAAACCTCTGCTGTCTGTCTGTCTATCTGTCACACACAAATGATGTTTCCGTTGCCGCTATAACAACAAATACTTTTAAAAAATATATATTTAAGAGGAGGCCCCCATACATACAATAAATGTGTGAAACCGCAAATTATAACCTTGTTTTTGTTGCCGAAAAATGTTTGTATTTTAGCTAGTTGTAGGTAATAGATACGTTCATTTTTCATAGATAATGGTACGGAACTCTTCGTGCGCGAGTCCAACTCGCACTTGGCCGGTTTTTTGACAACTTTTGGGGTCGTCACGCGCCAACGAGGGGCGCACAGTCAGGCGAGGAACATACGTCTCCCTAACCTACAGCCTGCCTAGGCCTTTCGAACTACTTAAATAAGCGCCCAGGTCGCTGAGATGGTTACAGACGGCTCTGCCTACATAGAGCGACTTTCTATCTGAACTCCTCAACCCACTTACCAAAGCAACCTGATAACCCTTGGTAAAACTGGTTGTCAGACATTCTGGCTTCTGAATTCCCGTAATTCAGAGAGAAAAACAGTTGCGAGAATTTATCAGCGTCGAAATATTTCCGAGAATATTGAACTCTCATTCCCAAAGTGAGTCAGTCTATATTCAATTTTATCTCGACTGATAGTGTCAGATAGCACTTACGTATATTGAAAAAGTTACGTCACCAAATCTGGATTTCTATAACCTATCTATCTGTTTATTAGCGACTAGCTTCTGCCAGCGACTTCGTTCGCGGATCATGTCGCTTATGCCAGCGACAACGGGTCGTCATAATCAAAGATCTTTCCCTTCACTGCTCTGCTCCTATTGATTGTAGCGTGATGAAAAAATATATATACTATAACCAGCTCAAGAGTATAAACAGGGCTGGGCAAAATACATGCTTTGCTTTAATTGAAATACAAATTACAAAATACAGTATCGCAAGTAATTAAAATGCAAAATACCTTTAGGTAAGGTATTTGAAATATAAAATACAAAATACAGTATTTTAGCCATTTTTAATTGAAATACAAAATACAAATTACATAATTACTAAAACTATTAAAAAAAAAACCCGCCTTCAAAAACCTTCAAAAACCATCACACAATGAATGATGAATGACTTAAAAACAAAATAACCAACATTTTGACCCTTTGTTAGTTCAAAAATTTAACCCAAATTCTTGTCAATAGGTACCTAATTTTCTGACATGAGAAATCTTTGTTGGTCACGTAAACAATAAGCGAAAAATGCTCATTCATAACATAAAAAATACTGAACCAAGTGAATGAAATTTTAATTTTGTTGATTTTTCAAAAACCGCTTTTCCGATAACAAGTGCAGTGTTGCCAACTCTAATAGCTGCTTTACCATCATTGCACTCTCGCCTCGCACTCACACTCACGATCGCTAAATGAAGTTTAAATGTATTTTAATGTTAAAATGTATTTTGAAGCCTCAAGTATTTGAAATACTAATTACAAAATACTTCGTTGTCAAGTATTTGAAATACTAATTACAAAATACTTCGTTGTCAGGTATTTGAAATACGAATTACAAATTACATTTTAAGGAAGTAATTGAAATACAAATACCAAATACGTATTTGTATTTCAATTACGTATTTTAATTACAAGTAATTCAAATACTGCCCAACCCTGAGTATAAATAATAATTGTACCGAGTTTCGTTAACATCCGTCGAGTAGTTTTTGTTTCTATAACGGTTATACGTTATACAGACAGACAAAAATTCTACTGATGGCATTTTTGGCATCAGTATCGATCCCTAATCACCCCCTGATAGTTATTTTGGTATTATATTTCATGTACAGAATTGACCTATCTGCATATTATAGGTATAGAAAGTATAGATGTCAAATTTCAATCTCTAGTCGTTATACTAAGGATAGTTTACTTACAGAATTCGGCCGTAACCGTAGCTTACACAAATTATCATACTGGGTTTACTCATCGCTGTATTAAGCCAACTTTGTAGAAAGAATGCATGAATGTGAGCCAATGTTTTTAAACTTCCGCGACTTGTACACATATTTCAGACAACAAACGGGTCTTACTCGCGATGAAATATAAAGGGTTCACGATAACTCTTTTCTCTCTCTCTCTACCCGTCCCGTAGAGTCTACCCGTGACCATGGTCAGACTTTCTGGCTCCCGTAACGACTGCCAAAGATGTTCAAATGACAGCCGGGATCCACCAGTTTATTGTGCCTTCCGAAACACGGAGGAACTCGTCATGATCTCAATCGCCCCGTGTAATAATAATGGCATCCAAGGCCGGTGGCGGCCACGGCGTCTGTTCTCATATAAGGAGATCAGCCAGCTGCGCAGGACATATAGTGGCTGCACATTAGCTGTGACACAGGTGCACTCTCTATTCCCTCACTCTCATAGCGCGATGGGACGGCAATCCGACACCACCGGAGAGAGATCACAAGCAGGAGTGACAAAATATTGCTGAGGTCATTCAACTGTGCTATCATATCGTCTAGAATCGCTTACTGGTTACACAAAATATTATCTTTTACTAGCTTCTGCCACCGGCTTCACCCGCACAAAACTTAAAATCCCGTTTTTTCTCGTTCCCGTGGGAATTTCGGGAAATCCTTTCTTATCTCGCGTGAGAGTCTTAAGATGAACCTCTGTGCAACATTTCAGCTTTATAGGTTCCCGGGTTTGGGCCCTGTGTTGATGAGTCAGCGAATGAGTCAGGACTTTGATTTTTATATGCGTAAATGGAATGCGGCAATTAACGGGATTTTGTTTTACGCGGGCGAAGCCGCTGGCAGAAGCTAGTAACTCCATATACTCCATAATATCTACAAACAAACATAAACATGTTTTTTTCTCCACTTGGGCGTATAGTAAACACAAGTGTTATTTAAATAAAAGATAAGAAGACACATCGCGCGATTTTCTTTTTTAGGGTTCCTTGCACAAAGGGAAAAACGGTATCCTATTACTGACGTCAATGTCCGTCTTTTACCAAAACGCTGTATCTCATGAACCGTAGTCAGTTGTTTTCATAAATGTTATTTTTCTTGCTGCTATAACATCAAGTACTGAAAACTAGAACAAAAACAACATTTTTGGAGGTTCTGTAGCGGTACCACTACCTACACCGCTACCTACACATCGGAAGATCCTCCCTTTCCTCCGAGGTATGATGAGCTTTACTCTCTGCTCTCATACCTCCACAGGCAGTGGTGACCCCGACGTGACGTAGGTAATGGTACCGCTACAGTTCCAAAAAAACAAACATGATTTTTGGCCGTCTCATGTACCAACAATGGTATACGGAACCCTTCGTGCGCGAGTCCGAGTCACACATAGCTAGTTTCTCATTGATAACCTGACAGTTGTAAATTAAATAACAAATTATTATCTTGTTACTACAAGGTGCCTTCTTGTTTGTTTATTAAATATGTTTTTTATCAAAATGGCGTGATTCGGAATGAATGATTGGTTCCGGATCAAACAAATGTTAAAACCAGGTGTTTCCCGCGCTTTTTCCTGTCATATTGGCCAAGCCGTATCATTTTTTTATCGATGGGAAATCATCAGATGACTCCTCCCGCTGTGGGTGACAGCGTGAGGGAGTGTCAGACTTTTACTGACTAAAACCCACCGTGTTCCGTCTTGAGCCCACAGTGTACTTCGGCCGCTGTAACTCTTTCGAACGATCCCGCAGCCCCAGCAGGCTCTGGCCCTAGTGGGCCCCGCTGGTGACAGGGCTAACCTTTTGTGGTCGTCTTGGCACATTGACATGGAATGTTTTTGGTGGGATTATGTTTTTACTATGTCGTGGTGGCCTAGTGGGTAAAGCACCAACCTCTCAAGTATGAGTGTGTGGGTTCGATTCCAGGTCAGGCAAGTACCAATGCAGCTTTTCCAAGTTTGTTGGTACAGACGACAGCAGGTCAACGTATACGAATCTGTCAAATTTTACCAATCGAACATTAACCTAGCCTCCCTTGCAATAAGGTTGAAAATCTATTCGAGAAATTTGACAGATTGTGGTAACTTGATGTGCAGTCGTCTGTACATTCTAAGTATANAAAGCACCAACCTCTCAAGTATGAGTGTGTGGGTTCGATTCCAGGTCAGGCAAGTACCAATGCAGCTTTTCCAAGTTTGTATGTACAGACGACAGCAGGTCAACGTATACGAATCTGTCAAATTTTACCAATCGAACATTAACCTAGCCTCCCTTGCAATAAGGTTGAAAATCTATTCGAGAAATTTGACAGATTGTGGTAACTTGATGTGCAGTCGTCTGTACATTCTAAGTATATCTTAGACACCAATGGCTGAAAAAAGGTGAAGGAAAACATCTTGAGGAAACCTGGACTATAAAGTCTGAAATCACCAACCCGCATTGAGCAAGCGTGGTGAATGCTCAATCCTTCTCCGTGTTAGAGGAGGCCCAGCAGTGGGACGATAAAAAGGCTACTAAAAATATATATATTTACAAAACATTTTTGCTGTAAACGCTCTACAGTAAAAAATCAATGTTTATTTACATCCTAAACATTTACTAGTATTACAAAGAACTGATAGCATTCAGCGTTCACTCACATGCACAGCTGTGCTCTGGACTATGAGTCATTACGAGCTGTGCATTGTTTTATGTTGATATTGCTAATTAAATATGTGCCTACTAGTCATACACATGCACTCTTTATGGGTATGGCTTTTAATTCCATATTTAGAAATGTATTATTTACTAGCGTTTATCAGCTGTTTCACCTGCTTTCCCGTGGGAACTGCTAGGCGCACCCGGATAAAAAGTAGCCTATAGCCTTCCTCGATAAATGGGCTATCTAACACTGAAAGATTTTTTCAAATCGGACCAGTAGTTCCTGAGATTAGCGCGTTTAAAGAAACATACTCTAGTATAGATTTAGAAACTAAGTAGCGTGACTGCTGAGCGAGCGTGGGGTCTCGGGTTCGATTCCGGGGTCAGGCCGAAATCACTTTGTGGGTTTTAGAAAAATTCATAAAGCAGCCTGGAGTCTGTTTGCTGGCGGTGTTCGGTGTGACACGGTGACGGTAAAGCCGGCCACAGAATGCTATATACTCAGTAGCAGTCGTATATAATTCCACGTCAGAGGCCGTCAGGCGGATTTGAGTACACTCTGACACCAGCGCTTGTTAGGTGATTAAGGCTGAGGCTAAACGGGCGTAATTTTTTGAGTCGTGAGTAGGGAATGCAATCCCGGCCCTTTTTTCCAATCCCGGGATTACGGGACTGAATAAAGACAAGCCCGGGATCCCGGGATAGTTTCGGGATTGACAATTTGAAGTAAAACCGGCCAAGCGCAAGTTGGGACTCGCGCACGAAGGGTTCCGTACTACCTACAACTAGCCAAAATACAATCATTTTTCGGCAGCAAAAATTGCGTTGTTTTTTAAATACAAATATATGAATAACAAAGTTATAATTTACGATTTCACACGTTTATTGTATTGTATTTTTTAATTTTTAGTATCTGTTGTTATAGCGGCAACGGAAATACATCATTTGTGAAAATTTCAGCTTTCTAGCTATCACGGTTTATGCGATACAGCCTGAAGTCAGACAGACAGAAACTGTACATGAAATTTTTATATATTTCCAAAATAATTATCAGGGGATGATTAGGGATCGATACTGATGCCAAAAACGCAATCAGTAAAAGTTTTGTCTGTCCTTCTGTCTGTTTGTATAACCGTTATAGAAACAAAAACTACTCTACGGATTTTAACAAAACTTGGTACAATTATTATTTATACTTCTGAGATGGTATACTTTTCATCACGCTACAATCAAGTTGCTCCCCAGGCTATTAGAATTTGACATCAAACTCTTTGAGATCTTTGATTATGACAACGAAGTCGCTGGCAGAAGCTAGTTAAACATAAAAATCTTCATAAGAAAACAATTAAGAACTTTGAGTTACTATAAATCACACTTTTTTAGTCAATTTTGAGTACTACCTGTTATGGAAATAGGATTTTCTTCAATCCCGAAAATCCCGGTATTGGACAAAACTAATCCCGAAATTTTCGGGACTGGAATAAGGCCGGGATCCCGGGATCCCGGTTTTCGGGATCCCGGGATTGCATTCTCTAGTCGTGAGTCGCAGAATTTCGGTCGCAGATAATCGTTACAAACAAAAAAGACAACTCATTTTGCGTTGCCGTGTGAATCAAATAGGACCTTTGTATGAAACCGAATGCAGCAGATTTTCTGCGATGATGATTCTGCGATGATGATTCTGCTACTCACAACTCACAAAATTACGCCCGTTTGGTTTCACCCTAAACCTGCAGCGAGTGAGATAAGTAGGTGAGTTGCTAACTTTGCAGTGGCAGTTATGAGTTATTTGACGAGAACTGTATTATTGTAGAAGATACATATTTATTTGATCTGCAAATACCTTTGTTAACAGCCGTGTTGATAATTAATTATTAATTAAACATTAGCAGGATGTTGAGAAATCTAGTCGGCCGTTTTGTTGCAATGCTTAGCTAATGTAGAATAATAAGTAAAGTATGTATGTTGATAGTAGCTATAAGTACTGCCTACTACAGTGGCCTAGTGGGTAAAGCACCAACGCAAGTANGTCCTGTTACTCCACCACCTCCAGTCGAAGTCGTGCAAGTCGTCCCGTTTCCATCCGCAGACGTTCGAGTCTTCGAAGTCGCAAAAAGTCGACACTTTTGCGGACGTATCTAGTAAATAATACGATTTTTTTTAAATAATAGTTGTACTCGTGGGTAAAGAACTGAGCTTTCAAGTACGAGCGTGTGGGTTCGATTCCCGGTCAGGCAAATAGCAATGCAAGTTTTCTAACTTTGTACTTTGTTTTGTAACTTTGCATGTACTTTCTAAGTGTAAGTAGGTATCTTAAACATAAATGACTGATTAAAGGTGAAGGAAAACATCTCGAGTAAACTTGGACTATAAAGTCTGAAATCACCAACCCGCATTGAGCAAGCGTGGTGATTACGCTCAATCCTTCTCCGAGAGGAAGCCTGTGCCCAGCAGTGGGACGATAAAAAGGTTAACGAAGATGAAGACTACTGATTCATTCACCTGCCTAGCCTTTTATTTACCAACTATGTTGGTGTCGGCTTCCAGTCTAACCGGATGCAGCTGAGTACCAGTGTGCCACATGGAGGGGCTGCCTGTCTGATTGTCTCAACACAGGTACCCGGGCGACCTGGTACGCCTTGGTAAGACTGGTTGTCAGACTTTCTGGCTTCTGACTACCCGTAACGAGTGCTAACAGTCAACGAGTCGGCAGTTTCAATAAAAGTTCAGTGACCTATGCATTGACATTTGGTAGGTAGTAGGTATGTACCTATGGTGTCTATTTTCAGACGTTACGTCAAAGATCATTAACCGTTATTGCGAACTTACAGTTTGACGGTCAAATTATCTACCATCATATCATAAAGATGAAGAGTTTGTTTGAACGCGCTTATCTCAGGAACTACTGGTCCGATTTGAAAAATTCTTTCAGTGTTAGATAGCCCATTTATCGAGGAAGGCTCTACTTCTTATACGGGTACGTCGAGTAGTTCTCACGGGACGCGGGTGAAACCGCTGGCAGAAGCTAGTAAAATAATAAAGAGGAAACATTTGTTTGTTAGTTTGTGCCCTAAAAATGCTTAGCTCTACNTTTGTTTGAACGCGCTAATCTCAGGAACTACTGGTCCGATTTGAAAAATTCTTTCAGTGTTAGATAGCCCATTTATCGAGGAAGGCTCTACTTCTTATACGGGTACGTCGAGTAGTTCTCACGGGACGCGGGTGAAACCGCTGGCAGAAGCTAGTAAAATAATAAAGAGGAAACATTTGTTTGTTAGTTTGTGCCCTAAAAATGCTTAGCTCTACAAAATAGATTTGAAAAATTCTTTCACTGTTTGGAAGCTACACTATCCCCAGGTAACATAGGCTATTGTCCACCTACGGGGCGAAGTTCGAGGGTGAAACTGCGGGAAAACAGCTAGTAATAAATAAAATAATTCTTCTATAGGTAGGTTTTAGCGATTTCCCAGTAATAATTATTGAGGAAATTGTTATCAGGTAAAATTATTAGGTACTAAAAATAGATTATTGTCATCAATGTTCACGTTAGACCGAATAAAATAATTACCCATATACCTATCCAATGCTTTTTTTATTTCTCACAGTCAGACAAAAAGTCCAAAATGACTTCCCATGATTTTTTTAATCGATGGGAAGTTATCAGATGACCCCTTTCGCTGTGGGTGACAGCGTGAGTGTCAGATTTTTTATTATTAACCAATCGTGCTCTTTCTGGAGCTCTTTGTTTACCTTTAGTGGAGTTACTGGGGGTTTTTACCTCGGATCTCTAGGCAACTGAATCAATCTACATAAAACCAACGGGATCTTGTTCTTTATACTCTAAAACGTATTTTCTACCAAAAATTATATTGTGCAATTATTTTTTTGATTATTTAAACAAAAAAAATATGAAAAATTAATATTGAATATTTTTTATTTTAGTTTTACGTTAAATCTTACTTAAATAGAGAAAGACGAACATCTTTCCAACGTTTCATTCAATTTGAGGAGTCCAAGAGACCTTGAGCAGTTAGCCGGACGGGAAGGGAGAAACGGCAGCTGCAACGTACTACGATTATTTTCGGGCTAGGTACTAGCGTTAACGGCATTAGCACCTACTGATCGTGAAATATATTTCCTAATACCATCCCGGGGCACAGTTAAATCCATATTAAGTATCGACAATACACTTTTGTTAAGCCACATCTTCTCAAATATTAAGACACGGTAAGTAGAGTGTTAAGACAAAATGTAGGGCTTAAAACCTTTTAATTGGTATATGACTCATTGCTAGAGGGGAGATATCATTCCTTAAATCCACATAAAGTATCGACACTACCCCGTAGTTAAGCTACACTTACTTCAAATAGGTTACTAAGATGATAGAGAGAGTATTTAAGACGAAGGTAGTTCTAAACATGGCCTACGATTAATATTATGGCATTAAGAGGGGGTAATTAATCATTACAAAAACTTCAGTAGATCATCTGATTTACTTTAGATTAAGCTATACTGCTAAATACTTAAGAAAGTGTGAGTGGTACGTTAAGACGAGATGCAACACTTAAAAATACCTTTTGATTGGTATATGATTCATTACTAGAGGGAAGATATCGTTCCTTAAATCCCTATTAAGTAACGGCAATACACCTTAGTTAAGCCACATCTTACTAAAAATTGGTAAGTGGTGTGTAAATGTAGCGCTTAAAAGACCTTTTGATTGATATATGACTTCTGAATAGAGGTGGGGTACATTAACTGTAAAACATGTTTCGATTTATTTAACGGTGCTTCAGCATCTAAAGTACTAACTATTTGTGAGTAGTATGTTAGTACGAAATGTTGCACTTGAAAAGACCTTTCGAATAATATATGACTCATTACTAGAGGGGGTAGACCAGCTGACACACACTGCTGGGTAGAAAAACACGATTTAATAAGTGCACGTAAAAGTCAAAAATCGTCTCCTCATCAGACCTTGAAACCTTATCGTGGTCAAAGTCCATGACAGCACACGACCAGCACACGACCTTTCTAAAAAGTCCAAACACGGATATGATACGATGTTCCATCATAAAGTTCCAGTTCATACGTTTCGGCTCCATCATGAGATCAGTTCGACAGTACCATATTATTGTATTGTCATCCAAACTACACACAACTGCCAATTTTCATGATGCTACGGTCCTTGGAAGATGGTGAAATTAGTGATCTTAGATTTGATTAGGTACATTTAGTTACATACAGGTGGACCTAATGATGATGATGATGGCCTCCTAGCCGATTATCGGCCATGGCGGCTGTTCTCATATAAGGAGATCAGCCAGCTGCGCAGGACATATTATAGTGCACAAGCATTTGCGCTGACACAGGTGCACTCCCTATTCCCTCACTCTCATAACCCGATGGGACGGCAATCCGACACGACCGGTGAGAGATCAGGCGCAGGACCGACATTAACGTGCTCTCCGATGCACGGGTGTATCAATCACCAACTTCCAACTCCGGGCTGCTTTGTGAAAGTTTCTAAAACCCACAAAGCGATTTCGGCCCGTCCCGGGAATCGAACCCGAGACCTCGTGATCAGCAGTCGGCTATGCGACAACTAGACCAACGAGGCAGTTAAAATAAGCCTAAGCCTAAGCAGGTGGACCTAATATAAGCGTGTTAAAACTCAAGTGCACAGCTTTTAAATAGGTAGACATTATTATTTATGGTATTCACAAGATATTGCCGAAAAAATAATTTAATTCTATTCAGTTGCTGAGAGATCCGAGGTTTTGACGTTTTTAACGCCCCAGTAACTCCACTACTTGGCCGCGGTAATTAAACTTGCAAGATCTAGGTATCAAGTCAACATTAACATCTATTCAGCCCTTCGACCAAGAAAGCGTATTATCATCATCAGCTGCCTGGCCTTTTCCCTAAACTACATATTTTTTTTAAACTTAACTATATTGGGGATTGGGGTCGGCTTCCAGTCTAATCGGATGCAGCTGAGAATCAGTGTGCCACATAGAGCGACTGCCTGTCTCCTTATGATCTCCACAGCAAAAATACTGGTTGTCATATTGTCTGGCTGGCTTCTTAGTTCTTACTACCCGTAATGACTGCCAAAGATGTTGAAATGACAGCCGGGACCCACCAATTTATGGAAGAACTCGTCATGACAAGATGGTCTCCCATCCAAGGATGACCGCGCCAAGCGCTGTTAACCCTATCATCGATCGATCCGCGCTGCTTTGACTTACGTTCCCAATATTCTATCTATCGCTTACCGGAGATACGAATTCGACATAACTTGTATGAGGCTAATGTAAAATTCTATCTCTAGTAAGTAAATCCGGAGATAGATAGATTATTGAATTCCGCAATAAGCCACGAGCGCGGTATGAATGAGCTACTCGTAATTATGAAATAGATGCAAATTAAACCTCGATTTTCAAACCTAACCTTGACTTATCGTTCTATTTCAGTAAGCATGTGTACAGTACAACGCTCTCGTAACACGTTGATGCAGTTGTGTGTATTACCTATTTATAATTGTATGAGTTTGTCGCGAGTATGCTTGAGAATTTTTATGCTTGTTTCTGTCTTTGGAGTCTTGATATCCGCGGACTATGTTCTCGATGCCAATTAGACACTACTAAGACAGGGGTTACACGATCAGTCTGGCGTCAGTCAATTCCATCAGTCTGGTCATGAATGATGGGAGAATGATCGTGTAACCGGGTGACTGACGGACTAATGGTCCAAAATGTACCGTGTTTTTTGCCCGTCAGTGTTTCGTCAGTCGTTCGTCAGTCTGTGACTGATGCCAGAATGACGCCAGACTGATCGTGTAACCCCTGTCTAACGCTTATTCCTTCTCTGTGTCAGAGGAAGCCCTAGCCCAACAGTGAGACGATAAAAAACATGTAATAGCCTCTAGCCCTTCCGGGCAATTAGTTAAAAAGGCTGATGATGATGATTATTTAATATTTTTTGTACTGAATATTTAAAATTCCAAACAGATATTATTGCAGGCATTATTAGTGCTGTTTACGGATTTATAAAGTTATAAATAATCGTATTTTTTTGTGTAATAAGCAGTTTCTATTTAATCTGTACAATTTTTAATCTGGCTCGCAAACCGACGCAGTATATAATCTGTGACCGCGTTGTTGTCAGTGTCAAATTGTGTACACAACAAAACTCTTCCCCTGTGATATTTCGATCAAAAATACACTAATTATTACAAAATACAGACAAAAAACCGTCATTTAGATACACTTTAGACTTTTATCTATCGTTTAAGTGACAAATGAGTTCGATTCAAGAGCGTTTGCAGCTTAAACGAGTACCTTTAGACACTTGGAATGTGAAGGAACAATTATGTTTAGCTTCTGCTGTGGTTAGAAGCGGAGATCAGAACTGGATGTCAGTTTCCCGCGCCTTAAAGACTATTGGAGAACCAAATAGGCCACCAGACTGGTATTCACAAAAGAGGTTAGTTGTTTTTTTGATCTTTTTTTGATATGGTGATCCCAACCTATGTTATTTTTTATGCCGTTGCAAATTTTGATATTTTCGTGTAGATATTGAGAGTTTTTAGGGGTTAATTGTATGTGTGGGGTTTCAAAGTCGATGTTTATGTCAGATTTTAGTGGTCTTTGGGATAAAAATATCTTAATACTTGTGTTTTTTGTTAAGGGTAGTGGTTAGCGATGAATAACTATGTTGAAATTTGTAGTTCTTGCTAAAAATACAGTTTAATACTCAAAGTTGTAGAATATAGCCTCACATAAACCATTATTTGGACCTTGTAGTATTTAAAACCTCGATTATAAATAATTACTATAAAGTTCTCTCCTCTGTGCGATTCTCACTTAATATCAGTTGGATTTTGTTGAATAAACAAATGTTGGAGTTGGCTTCAAGTCTTACTGGGTGCACTGAGTATCTGAATCCATCAAGCTTGGCGACCCGGGCAACACATTACCCCTTGCTTCTAACTCTATGCTCTCTGACTACCCATAATAACTGTCAAAGATGTTCAAACAGCATCCAGGACCCACCAATACCATGTACCATCCAAACACTACAGAACTCGTCATAACCAGATGGTCACCCATCCACAAACTGGCCTCTCATCATCGATCAATCTGTGCATCTATTATTGAGCCATAAGCTCTTCAAACTCAAATTACAAACAAATACAATAAAAAAAAACTCAAAATCCACCTCCCCAGCTGTGCAGCCCAATATGGAGCCCTACTGGAACACGTGGAGACTCCTAAACGTAAGAAGCGGAGCTCTGAAGGTGCGGTCGAGACGCCACAGGAGAGTATACTGAAGAAACTCACCCAGGAACGTATCAATGAGATCCAGAAGACCCTCGTTGAGATGAACCAGCAGTATGAACAATTAAAGGTAATTATAATCACACCCTGTGGGAACTACATCACGCACTTTGATAAATTGGCTATTTAAGATTAAACTGGATTTTTTTCAAATTGGACAAGTAGTTTTTGAGATAAGTTCAGTCAAATAAACAGAATTTTCAGCTTTATGCTATTAGTATAGATATAGGATCATATATGATCAACTGCCTCGTTGGTCTAGTTGTCGCATAGCCGAATGCTGAGCACGAGGTCTCGGGTTCGATTCCTGAGACGGGCTGAAATCGCTTTGTGGGTTTTAGATACTTTCACAAAGCAGCCCGGAGCACGAGAGAGCACGAGAGAGCACGATAACGTCGGTCCTGCGCCTGATCTCTCTCGCCTCGTCTCGGTCGTGTCGGATTGCCGTCCCATCAGGTTATGAGAGTGAGGGAATAGTGAGTGCACCTGTGTCACAGCAAATGTGCGTGCACTATAATATGTCCTGCGCAGCTGGCTGATT
>NWSH02000317.1:0-14039 GCA_002382865.2 Heliothis virescens
TCGCGCTACATCAAAGCCGCGTCGCGTCGCGTCGCGTCTCGGTGTGAATTGACCCTAAGTGCACCGACCGCACAGTCTAACTGTAAAGATTCATTAATCCAACCCAGATGACTGAGTGAGTGACCACCTATTAACCAGCCTGATTAATGAGGCCAGGCGTAGGCTGGCAATTTATTTTCTCAAATACCTCTTTCCTTATTAAAAGAATGTCACCCCTTTTTTAAAGTAGAAAAATTCGTTTGCTTGTAAGAAATTAACTTCGGCATGTTATTCAGTCCATTAAATTGGCCATTTTTTACTATGGACACTATTAGAAATTCCAATTAAAAAAAAAATATGCATACTTAATGCTTGGATGAAATTTATCTAATATGAATTACTCTTTACCTTATACCTACCTCTTTGATAGTTTTGGCTGCCCAAAGTGGCAACATCTCACAAATAAAGACTTTCTTAAAGCACAACATAATTAAATTGGTTAAACTTAAATTACCAATAACTTAAAAACTATACCATTTAAACTACTACTTCTTTTGTACGAAATGTTTAACAAGAGCTATAGAAGTATTATTCAAAATTAATGCATATCCTCAGGAACACGGTGTATATACCAGCACAATTATACATATTTTTTCCCCAATAAGGTAAAAGGCCTGATTAAAGAAAACAGCTGTTTACTACAAATTAAACTATTCCTTTAACCAACCAAAGTTTGTAATTCTTTCAATAAAAACTTCTAAGTAGATTTTAACAAAACTTTACAGCAACATAGCTTATATTATACATTCACTCGCGTCCCGTGGAAACTACTATGCGCACCCAGATAAAAAAGTACCCTATATCCTGCTTCAATAAATAGGCTTTCTAACACTGAAAGAATTTTATAAATCGGACTAGTAGTACCTTAGATTATCGCGTTCAACCAAAGAAACAAACTCTTCCATTTTATAATATTAGTATAGATTACAATTATGTCAGAATAAAGTATGTACAAGCAACTTTTTATCTAGGTAAAAGTAAAACCACAGGCAACATATTAGGCCAGTATGTCATAAACCAAAATATTTTAAATGACTGTTCAAAACCGGTACTGCTAAAATTCAATTAATTTAATAGAAGAATTAAAATCACGGGTGAACGACCAAATCCGCTAAAGGGTTTAATTTCTTAGCGATCAATTGTTTTTAAATTGCTGTATTCAAAAATAATATTTCCCTATCTATACTATACATATATTATATACTAGCTTCTGCCAGCGGTTTCACCCGCGTCCCGTGGGAACTACTTGGCGTACCCGGATAAAAAGTAGTCTACACCCTTCCTCGATAAATGGGCTATCTAACACTGAAATAATTATTCAAATTGAACCAGTAGTTCCTGAGATTAGCGCAATCAAACAAACGCGCTAATCTCAGGAACTACTGGTACTTTATCCAGGTGCGCGGAGTAGTTCCCACGGGACGCGGGTGAAACGCTGGCAGAAGCTAGTCACAGATATGGACAATATATTGAATTTTCTTGACTAAACTACATGTTAATTTGTAACTAAGTACTATAATATCTTCATACAAATATGCTCCTATTAATTTATTTTAGCTGTTTGTATCTTCCATGTAAATAAAGAACTAGGAAAATATACCCAAAACGCAGCTATTTTTAGTTGAAATACAAACAATGGTTAAATTATTTATTATAATGCAAATCAGTAGCCCTCCCTTTGAAACTTGTAATTCATAATGTTGATTTTGATCATGTTTCTGTATTTGAAATTGCTTAGCTAATTTTCAAGAATTAAGTGTATCTTGCTAGTCATTTTTAGGGTTCCGTACGAAAAAGGGTAAAACGTACGTTGTCTATCTGTCTGTCTCCGGGCTGTATCTCATAAACCGTGATAGGTAGAACGCTGAAATCTTCACAAATGATGTATTTCCGTTGCCGCTAGAACAACAAATATTAAAAATTAAAAAAAATATATAAAGGGAGGTCCCCATACAATAAAAGTGTGAAATCGCAAATTATAACTTTGTTATTTATATATTTGTATGAAAAACAAAGTTATTTTTTACTGCCCGAAAAGTGTTTGTATTTTGGCTAGTAGTATGTAATAGATACGTTCATTTTTCATAGATAATGGTACGGAACCCTTCATGCGCGAGTCCATCTCGCACTTGATCGTTTTTTTATATAGGAAATGGAAAAAGGGTATCTTGGGCTTAAGAGAAGAAGTCGCTCGAATTATAGAACATACGGATTTTTTTTACTGGTGGTCTAAAATATATGGTGTAATGACATACACGTCGAAATAGTATATTAAATAACACTGACTTACAGTATATTTAGAATAGAAAAATAAAATAGTACAAAACTTGTAATTATCTCACAGGCAATTTTATGGCAATTAAAATGCAAATGTACTTAGTTAGCTACTGGGAAAAATGCTGAGCTTGTGTGTAACTCAATAGGGGTTTCATATATTTAGTTGTAGTATTTAGAAATATTTTTTTAAAAAAAGTTTAAAGTCATCAATTAAATTTGTTTTATGCTCGTATTTTGACTTAAATTGGGTTTTTAAAAGGTTAAGGATTGATATTTATAAACGTATTGAAAGAAACCTAATACGTCCTCTACGTGTTTTATAAAATTGTATGTTCATGGATCTTACATCTTACACTTAAACGATAAATTGTGAAATACTCTTACTTAGCATTTTACCGGGTTATGTTAACATTTATTCAATTTTCAACATTGATAATATTAAATATATTTCCAAACTTAAATTACTAAATTAAAATTATAATATACAAACCAACTTAAATAAAATTAATATGAGGTACTTATCAAAAAACTCATCCGCATCGCTGTCAGCAGGAATCGTGCCCAAAAGGCTGGCCGCATGGCCACGCTGAATGGCAATGCTAATTCTTTGACCGAAGTATAGGCCAGCCCTTTGGTCACGAGTAGACTCCAATAACGCTTGCATTTTACCTATATTTTTATTTTGACAGAATTTTTCTACATTAACATTACTTTATCAACATTCTTACATTTACCTTAATTACAGAAATAAACTGTCGATTAAAAATCTGTGAAAGCATTTGTCAGCACTAAGTAGCAATTTGACAGACATAATAATTATAGGTTCAGTAATTTGTCATTTAAGACATTAATGGAAACCAAAGGTTAATCAATGGTTATATTTTAATAGGCGTCATCATTAGACTGTTTTGTTATCAGCCTATTTATCAGATCATTAATTTCCTTATTTACCTTACAAATTGTCATAATGGTGTTTGATAAACAACGCTAAACGCTAATGTCAAGTTTCCCTTGACAGTTCTTAATTTTTCATTCACCTGTCCTTATCTCAATTTATTTGGGTCGGCGCAGCAAGTCTTCTTCTTCCATACTTCTCTGTCTAACGTCATCTCAAAAGAAGCCCAGTAATACAGTACTACAATATTTTTTTTTCATGATGGAGAATTTTAATATTTATATGAGTTATTTACATATATCTACAACATACTTACACCATTACAAAAAAATACTTAAACTAAAAGAACTAAAAACTAAAAAACGTCAAAAAATTCCTCCCCGTCGCTGTCGACCGGGAGCGTGCCCAAAAGGCTGGCAGCGGCAATGCTTAATCTTTTTTTATTACATCACTATAAAAATGTATTTTAAAAGTATCCAATTCTCACCAAAAAGTAATATATTATAATGTTCTGTGTCTCATACCACCCGTGTATATTTTAAACCAAAACAAGCAATTTGCAGGACAATCAATCATGTAGTTAATTAATAAATTTATATTCAATACTAGCTGTTTCATCCACGTCGTCGTATTTTTTTTTAATTGTATTTGGCAACTTCTAGGGACTATAATAAAAACAACAAAAAATATTTTTCGGTATTCCAGCTACAAAAAAACCGGCCAAGTGCGAGTCGAACTCGCGCACGAAGGGTTCCGTACCATTTTCTATGAAAACTGAATGCATCTATTACCTACAACTAGCCAAAATATAATCATTTTTCGGCAACAAAAAATAACTTTGTTTAAAAGTTAAAATTTGTGGTTTCCAAAAAATTGCTATATCTCAAAGACTGCTATCTATACCACGTTCAAAATAATTTTCCTCGAAAGTTTATGTAGAGTTCTACTTTTGAGATTTTTTTCATATTTTCTAAACTTGCGGTTCAAAAGTTAGAGGGGGGGAACGCCTATTGTTCGGCTTTTGGAGCAATTATTTCCGAAAGTATTAACATAATCAAAAAATGATTTCAGTAAACCCCTATTCATTTTAAAATAAAATAAAATGGATAAAACCTCGGCAAACTAATAATCAATTTCTGTAATTATTGTGATACTTATGTAACTACAATAAATTATTTATTACGACCTTTTAAATTCATGAGTAAGCAATACTTTGCTTGTCAATCATCGTCAGCAGTACTTTGTAAATTAATATTAATTAACGACAGGTCTGTCAGTTGTGGAGTATTAACGACATGACGCATCATCGTCAATAATTTTTCATGTTGTTTAAATATAAGTGAATATATTTTAATAAAAAGTAATTTATTTATCGGTTAATAATTATTTTGAGATATTTACAAATCCTTACTATAAAATGCGACAGTCTGTCTGCCTATCTGTTTTCACAGCAAAACTTCGGAATCGGTTTAAATATACTAAATTATCTAGTGTGCAGCCCAAGAAAAAACATCAGCTAATATCTAAATAGCCTAAGTAGTCGCCCCTTGTAAAACCCTACTCTGCTGCATCCAGTAAGACTGGAAGTCAACCCCAATCTTATTTAGGAAAAATCTAGGCAGATAATGATTACATTATTTTTAATAATAATAGGCATGACGACTAAAAAGATCTAATTAGTCCGTCTTTTAGATTATAAAAAAATATTGCATACGTATTTTTTTCGTTTTTCATCTTAACAAATAATTACGAAGCTATAGACCGTTGAAATTGCCCGTGACGTCACGTCTACGTACGATCTTGACATAGGCGTGACGTCAGTCACCCCACTTCCGAACTTTAATACTCATTATCTTTGTTATTATTGATAGATTTTTAAAAACAAAAAATACGTGTCCAATATTTTGCGATAGTATAAATTACGGACTAAATGGATATGCTTATTTTTTACCCTGTCGTCCTGCCTATTCTATCACAAAATTTAAACACAGTGACATAAATTCATGTTGATAATAATTTTCTCCAGTTTGTGAAGTACTCAGACTTTACAATAAACTAGTGACGACTTGAAGTCTATCCAGTTTGGCAATTATAACAATATCAATTTAATATGCACGATCTATTAGTCTTAACTTCATATTAAACCAACTATACATAAGTAATAAAGTTCGTTTGTTTTGGATAAGTAATCTCCGGAATAAAAAGTTCCATAAACTCTTAACTTCTGTCAAAATCAAGCTTAAAAAAATCAAGTGCAGAATAATTGCAGAATTAAGCACTTCAAATTTGATTTCTTGGGAAAGGAAGATGGAAAGACAAACCACAGTATAGTTTAAACAACTAGCCAAAATACAAACATTTTTCGGGCAGCAAAAAATAACTTTGTTTTTCATACAAATATATGAATAAGTACCAAAACAAACAACTACTTCAAGTTGCCAATTTAAGCCAATTTTTCTTTAGTATCTACGACACGGAAACCGTGGGCAGAAGTTAGAATCTTACAATATTTATATTCAGTGTCCAAGAAAGTTGCGTCAACTTGGAAACTATTAATTTAATTAGAAAGAAACTAAGTAATGTTAATATTAATTGTAGGAAAACTGCGACCGTTCAGTTTGAATAAAGTTTCTTAATAAAACTATCTTGAATAATTAAATGAGGTTCTACTAAGACGTAGGCTGTAAAAATAGCTCACTGTTTATCTATTTAGTTAGCTATATAGTTAGCATTTCCTTTTCAATGTTTTTCTATGACATTTTCAAAACTTTAAAGGCCCGTTTACACATTGCGATTTCATTGCCCATTGCTTGCCATTTTATTGCAGCAAGATGCTACTTGCACTGTGTAAACGTAATCGTGCAATAGGTAAATGGTCGCCTGTCAAATATTCCTGCAATAAAATGGCAAGCAACGGGCAATGAAATCGCAATGTGTAAATAGGCCTTTAATGTCGTTTCTCAAAATTTATTGAATATTGCTCAGAATTCTGGCTTTTGATCAAATTATTCCAAGCTATATAATAATATATCTTTTAATATTCCTCACTTTAATTCTCCGTTTAAATTAAATAATAAAACAAATAATGCTAAGTTTTTTCCAAAGAATTGCACAATTCTGGTCAAAATTAAGTACCTATTTTAAAAGTAGCAAACTATGCACTTACATAGTATATTATAGCAAAAAGTAATTTCGCCAAGTCCTATTTTTAATTTGAAATAACTAAGATATACCCACGCATACAAACTGCCACCAACAATCTTGTCTAACGTCAAGGTATGAAAAACATACAAACACAAACACACACACACACACATGTATATAGAGCCATTCATTCGTAAGATAATACTGTCTCGCCGGTTGGAGACATGCAAATGTATTGTTTAGATAAATGCTACTTTTATAAGGTGTGGTACAAGTTGTAAAATGTGAGCGGTATTATCTTGGACCACGGTTGACTATGACGGCCTTAACGACTGGAAAATAAAATAAATAATCAAAATGCTTCATAATGTATACAAGTGTGTGAACTCACGTTAAACATTTTTTAATGCATATTTTAAACCAGGCCATTTTGTCAATCAATTTTGTAAAGGCAAAAAAAAAAACAAACAATTAAGTATTTACCAGACTGACAAAAAGGGTTATTTTCTATTTTATGTTTAAATGATAACTACTATTAAATAAATGAATATAAAAATTAAACGAAACCAAAAACTTATATTATTTAACAAAAGAAAAATAACATGCTACAAGTCGCCGCAAAACGCCTTCAGCTTATGCCTGAGACAGTACGCTTTGTTCCGATAACTATCTCCTGCATTTTTCTACGAAGACACAACCGCGATTAAAAGGCTTACCTTATGAAGATTTATAATACAACGTTTAACATAATATTCTACTTTAGTAAAACAGTTTAGGTATATTATTGCTTCAAATATTTAAATTCAAGTTAATTTTCTGATATTCGCTTCATTAAGTAATTTTTAATAGACTTCAAAAGAGGGGGAGGTCTCTCAATTCGACCGTATATATTTTTTTATCGAATTAATTTACAAGGCAAATTATAGAAAAGTTTGTAAATTATGATTTTATAAAAAATCAGAACGTATTATTTTATAGAAGGAAAATTGATAGGAAATTCATACCAAATCTTCCGAATAAAACAACTTAATTTACATACTTAAAAAAAACAAAATTAAGGAAATTCAATATAAAAAAAATATTCACCTCACCGGTAAAGCAACATAAACAGTCCAGAAAATAAATTATTTTTAATTGCCATTAATAACGGACCAAGTTTGAGCAAAGTTAATCAGCTTCTGCAGTAAGATTACAATAATATTATTGCGGAACTTGCCACGGGGGAAGACTTCAGGATTGAACTAATTTGTAAGGTAGCCCACAAACTGTCTAAGTTCAGTGCATAGTGCACTCGAAGTATGTGGTTGCGAATGTTTGTTGCACTTTCACATAAGATGATTTATGGAAATTTTTCATTACTGTGTTATTGAGCCATTAAGAATTTAAACGATGAGTCGTGTTAGGTAGGGACTATCAATAGAAATATTTTTTGTTTTTTATATATTTTATTAGAATTAAATGAAATGTTTACAAAAATGAAAAAATGTAGCATGATTAAAATAGATAAAAAATTATATTAATCTCAAGCTTTTTGGTCTCCAAAATATTTCTTCTACTCAATCTCATAGCACGCTTGGGTACAACTGGTTTAAATCAACTCGGGTGCTTAAATCTTGGCAAATTACTGGGAATTTCTATTAAAAAGAGGTTTATAAATACAACTCTGCTATTGCTTCATCAATTCTTAATTTATTATATGATTATAGATGATATTAGAAAAACAAAAATCATAATTGGTTTGATATGAGCTGTTACGGGTATATTTCTAAACTTGGTAGCTCAGGTACCATATCAATTCAAAATTAAATAAGGCACCATTCGGAAACAAGCCACTATCGCGGGCCCAAAGTCGTCATTTGAAATGTTGTCACGAGTTGCAAGTGTTTACTGCCTCCCGGAATCATTTTGGAGCTACAATTTATTTCTTTTGTTGCAGCAACAACTGCCAAAAAAGTACCGTTATGGATCGCAAAGCAACCAAGTCCAGCTGTGCGGGGAACACCGTCACCAAAGTGTTTGTGCTGCTGCTAGTCATCTGCCTCGTGGAATGTGTTACAGGTAAGACGTGTTAGGATGGTACTTAAAGTACCACTTAAGTATAATGACGTGGAATACGATGGCAAACTTTGTGAGCAGGATTATAGCTTTTTGTAAAGGGGTCTCGTAGAATATATCACAGATATGTAAAGCCACCTGAGGATTTTCATTAAAAGTACCAAAAAGTATAACATACCAAACATTATAAGGAAAATTAGAATTATAAAAGAATGAGATTATAATTAATTTTAAAAGTTAGAATTTATCATAGTTATATCAAGCCTTTTTAGAATCAATGGCACTAAAAGTACTTCAACTAAGCAAAATGGAGCCATTATCGCTTCACCAGTTTACAATAAATCTCAAACACAAATAAGACTAAAATACAATACCTACATAATGTCCATTAAGATACAATACAATACAATGCTCAGTGGACAGACACGAGTAACTGTTACGAAAAGTACCACTCACTATAGTTTCCCGCGTGTAAAAAGCCGGGTAAGTACCACTGGCTCTAAAACGTCTATTATAATGTCTAGCTGAGTGCTTGACAAGTAACGTGCTCGGTGCTGAACGCATCATTTGTTAGACTGCACTTAGATACATTGTGGATAGTCTTCTGATATATAATTTGAAAATATCCATGCTTGCTATATATATATCAGCATCATCATCTGCCTAGCCTTTTCCCAACTATATTGGAATCGGCTTCTAGTTTATCCAGATGCAGCTGAAAACCAGTGTTTTACCTCCAAAACACAGTTAACCGGGCAACCCGATACCTTTTGGTAAAACTTGCAAGCCAAAAAAAAAAATATACAAGCCAGTCACTTTTTTATTAACATTTATTTAAGTTAATGTTGAACAATTTATATACACTATGCCTACTTTTATACATATATAAACTTAAAACTACTATTAATTACTAATATTAATTACTTTTTTATTTATTTTATTTAGTGGTATTTACTCTTTACAGTTTTCCCATTGAAAACAGTTTTTCAACTGAAAACACTTTGTAGTGAAGTTAGAAGTTATCGTATTTCGCTCGACCGCGGAAGATAAAATCTCTGAGCATCTTAAACAGAAAAGCTTGGTGAAGAGTTACTTTCTTTTAGAAATAAAAAGTTCTAAGCAACTGTTACAGGAAATAGCATTTAAGATTTTCTTAGATCCGATTACAAAAAATAATAGGTCAATGACGACAAATGATTAATTTATAAGAACTACTAGCTACTTCCCGCGGTTTCAGTCGCGTCCCGTGGAAACTACTGACCGTAAGCACCCTGGTAAAAAGTACTTTATATATTGTTCTGATATATAGGCTACATTACATTACATTAGTCTATAGTTATACGTGAAAAAGTAACAAATATAAAACTCACAACGTATAAAATGATTAATTTAAACCTAAATATATTAAATGTTTTTTTTAACCAATTTTTGTTTTGAAACCTACATTAAAAAATTAAAAATAATTATTTTCGAAACGAGAGGTTAACTGCCTCAAACCGTTGCCCACTCGTTTACAAGCATTTCTCCATAAACACAGGGTTCCTTTGAAAACCAGTAATTTTGCTGCTCCCTTTTCTATTAACGAATTACTCTTTTAAATTATATGACTTGCTTGTATTATAGATACATTATTATATCAATATATATCTACCATACAAAAATACAAGCCAGTCATATTATATTATTATTGTATATGGAAACTTTTACTTATTTATTTGTTTATTTTATGAGAGGTAATTAATTGATAGATCATCAGTGTGATAAGTAAACTTTTGGCTTTTGGCATTAACAAAAAAATACTGGAGGGAATAGACTATTATTATTTTTGACATTTTAAAAGTATATATTGAGCTTCAAATATTTATTAATTAGGTATGTACCTTTATAAGCCGGGTGATTGCTTGAACTGAAATAAAATAAATGTACAGACGACAGCAGGTCACGGTACCCGAATCTGTAAAATTTTACCAGTCAAACATTACGATAAGGTTGAAAATCGAATGCAGAAATTTGACCGATTATGGCAACTTGATATGCTATCGTCTCTACCACACTCTTTTTGAAAATACCGACTAACTTATGAAAGTTTCATACCCTTCAATATTGATATTACGTACTTATAAATAAAATGTTTCTTTCCATATAATTTTAACACTCCGCAGTATCTAAAATTGTACCACATTTTCAAATCCTCTATTCTTTCTAAACTCTGATAGATGGAAAATCACTCTTCCACAGCCATGTCTAAGAAATATAGTACGATCGAGAGCAGCGTTTTGTTGTTTTAGTATTACGTGGAGCGACGACCATTATTGCACACTGTTGCGATCCTAAAGGGAAACAGCTAAAGGAGGCATATATTTTGCAATTTTTACTGTAGATTAGGCTTTTGTTTTGTGAAAAAATATAATCAATAATATTAGATTTATATTCACTTAAATGGTATATTATATGAAATAGTAAGGCCACTCGTATATATTATATATTGCATACATTGAAACTACTTCCTAAATAAAAATAAATAGCAAAAAATTAAACACAATATATTACAAATTACACGACAAAGTATTCCTGAGCATCGCTGTAATTAAACTATTTAAAAGAATTTAAAATTCATACTTGAATTATTTTTACTATAATTGCTAATTAATAAGAAAAATATATAAATGTCACATTTATGAACCATGTCGGGCAAACGAAGCGAAAATTAATTACAAAATTTTATTACACACCGATTTCAAAGTATTAATAATTTTTTATCAACGTTGTTTACGTCTACCGATAAGATTTGTTTAAACAATAGGTAGAACATACAAATACGTCATTATATCAAGCGTCTACGTAGTATATAAGCATACTATACTATATTATGCTCGGGAGTGTACGTAGCCTCCGTGGCGCAATTGGCTAGCGCGTTCGGCTGTTAACCGAAAGGTTGGTGGTTCGAGCCCACCCGGGGGCGCAGTCTTTTTGCGATGTGGCACATTTGAAATGGATGAAAAACTTTCAAGAAAATAAATATATCAACAGTAATGATATTGCCATAATTTTGGTGGGAGATAACTTCTAATTTCTTTGATTTTTTATTCTAATATTTTTTTGAGAGGTAACGTCACAACTGACAGTACATAAATATACAATTTATTAAATAGCACATTATAGGTATCAATCACGAAGTACGAAGAAACAATAATTAATTTGTTTTTTAACTTCATGTATGAGGATTGACATTTTATATTATTGTAGTGTCATAAAACAAACTGTTCTCTATAAAATATGGCAACCTGTTGATATATATTACTAACTAGCCGTTTTCCGGCGGTTTCACTCGCGTCTCGTGGGAAATACTGCCCGTACCCGGATAAAATATAGCCTATAGCATGCACTAATAATGTAGCTTTCTACCAGTGAAACAATTTTTAAAATTGGTTCATTACTTCCAGAGATTAGCCCCTACAAACAAACTTGCAAACTTACTTTACAAACAATTTTACCTCTTTATAATATAATAGTATACATGAAATGAAAAATAAATAAAGAAAAAATAAAGCGCACATCAATATCAATATTACTATGGCAACGATTAAGTAAATCGCCAAACAAATTTTTCAACTAATATCTTTACTTATCAAATACAATCCTTATGTTTCTAGCCACGTTAGTGAAAATTGTAACATCAAAATACACACGTTTTTGTATAAGAAGGCTTAGCTTGCAAATCCAGTTGAATCTCATATACCCATTTTACTTACGACACAAATATTTCTTATAGATATGTGTGACAAAATGAGTGTTAAAGTAATGTTATTACGTTTGTTTATTTTGATTTAGTTAATGGACATGATTTTTTATGATTTAAAGTCGACGATTGAAGTTATGTTTGTATGGTATGGATTAATGAGTGGATGTATGTTTTTCTCTCTTTCATGAAAAAGCTATTTGGTTGATTTTGATGAAACTTGACAGTAAAATAACTTGAATATCAGAATAACGTATGGGGTTTTTATCCGGGTGCGGGAAGTAGTTCCCTCGGGAAACGGGTAGAACCGCTGGCAGAAGCTAGTTTCCTCATAAGTATATATATTTTCGGACACAAAAGTAAAGGCAGACGAAATCTTTTATCATTTTTACAATACAGTAATACATATTTTAATTAATTAATTTCTAGATTTATAAATTATACTACAACTTTGATAACTTAGTTTCTTAAAATAAATTATATTTACTTACATAACAGTACAAGAAAATTATTTTCCTCCAACTTTATTTATTAAATCATACAAAATCGAATCTTTATTTACGTGATAAGTATTAACTTGTAACTTTGACAAAAAGTGAGTGTTTTGACACTTTATCTAACTGTGTTATAGATTTTATTGTTTTCGTACGTGATAGGAGTTCGTTTTTGGTTTGGTTATCCAATAAAAACATCTTATAGATTAAATTATCTATACTTGATATTAAACTTGTCAGTAAGCTACCAAGCCCTAGTGATAGGTCTTTTCTACTATGCTATATCTGATGAAATAACAAATATATGAAATTATCTGAGGGCACTGCTGTGCGCCAAGTCCAGCAAAATGCAATACGGCTGTACCATCTTTTTTTCGAAGCAGATCAGGCCATTTTCGACCCCCTATAACTTCATTGTTGTTAAAACTATAAACCTGAATACCACCATAAATTGGTGTGGCTAGATATACAAATTAAATAGAAACTTAATGAACACAATATGACTAACAATTCATAGCTGGTTTGTGTTCTGCGATAAACAAATAAAAACGTCATAATTTCTGGAGACCTTTAGCAAAAAAAACTACTGGCACTTGTTCTCTTAAAAGTTTGAATATTCTTTAACCGAATATGTTAATTCAAGCATTTTTGCAACTTAATATGTTGAATTCACATGTATCGGAATGGTTTGCCGGTTTCATTTAAAGTAAATTGTGTGTCAATTTACGATCACGCGATGGATACTCGAAACGAAACCTTTCCATCAACAATTAAATAACATTATTTAAAATTATTCCAAGAAATCTGAATATCATTCAAACCAATTAATTAATTTAATATAACAATAGACACTTACAATAACCTCGATGTCTTAACAAATAAACATTTTGAAATAACTTCTCATTGTTTTCAGAATTTCAAAAATAAATAATTTATTATTATTCGAAATAATAACATTTATTTTAAGCTTGAATTGGGGAGTGTGATGATTAATTCATTATTTGTTTGAGATGTAAAACGTGGTTATGGTTGGTTATAAATAATATCTTTGAGCNTGAAATAACTTCTCATTGTTTTCAGAATTTCAAAAATAAATAATTTATTATTATTCGAAATAATAACATTTATTTTAAGCTTGAATTGGGGAGTGTGATGATTAATTCATTATTTGTTTGAGATGTAAAACGTGGTTATGGTTGGTTATAAATAATATCTTTGAGCACCCACTTACCTTCGAGGATCACCGTGTAGGATTCTGCCTCTATTGGATTTACAAAATAGGTAATTGATTGCCTACCTGCCTCGTTGGTCTAGTTGTCACATAGCCGACTGTTGAGCACGAGGTCTCGGGTTCGATTCCCGGGACGGGCTGAAATCGCTTTGTGGGTTTTAGAAA